>JAFIRS010003062.1:0-159198 GCA_018342105.1 Gonioctena quinquepunctata | reverse complement strand
AAGTTTAAGGCTCCTTGGTTGAATTCCTCAAAAAGATTGAAAACCCTTGACGTACTTGGGGATAAATGTAATTTTTGGGATTTCATCTTCATCAAAAAACATTCAAATCATAGACTGTAGCATGGAGGACATCTTGACTAAAGTTTTCGTTGGGGAGTTCAACTTGATGGCTGTATTGATGTCCACGGCTTCCGCCCAACATTGACTGAGTAATGCATCCACTTTTAAAAAAAAACTAAAACAAAAAAAGAATTTTAATATATTCCATTGATACTCAAATAATTTTACTTTTGAGAAAATGTGATGCCCAAATATAAAAATTTCTACACTGAATGTTTTTTTTTTTTGGGGAGAAATATTATATTCAACATAAAATCACTTTTCCTAACTATTAACATATAAAAAAATTATTTTTTTTAATGTAGTTAAATTTCCCTCCCAAGGGGACGAGTTCTAAAACCCCTTTACTTGGGGCCCCTTGACCCAAATATGTTATTGTATATTTGAAATCTGAAGCTTTTTAAACTGACATCTATTGATTGGTCTAAAAAAGAGTTTACTTTTGTGGATGGCCCTTCTTTTTTTCGAGGGTTTTTACCGCCAAAAAGGGGAAAAAATCGGTTGTAAAAACAGATAAAAAATTTTCCCCTTTTTGGAAATTAAATGGATTGGATGCCAGCCAACCGGAAAAAAATGCTTGCTGAAAAAAAGGCCAATTTAGGGGAAGCCTGGGGAAATTTTTAAATTTTTTTCAGATAAAAACATAATAGATTGGGGAAAAAACCCAGGTATGCAGGAAATGAAATAAATGGCACACAATTCAGGGAGCAGCCGATAAAATGAAAAAATTTTTTTGGGGTTTTTTTTTTTTTTTGGGCATCACACATTACAAAGTGGGGAAAAGGGTTATTAGTCTGATGCTTGATATTCAGGAATATCTTTTGGTACGTCATGATATGTATTGCAATGCATACCTTTCTTCAGTAGGAGGAAATCTTCAGTTATGTCAGATTTTTACTGACTGAAACCTCCTACTTCTTTCTCAGCATCTTGGTATCGTCTTATGGGACATTGATTCCCAGGTGCTGAGCAGTCTGGTTCTATTCATATCTCGGCTCTGTTCTTTCTTCCTTCTCCTTATTGGTCATGATTTTTTTCATAAACTTTCCTATGATGAAATATTAAATAGAAATGATTTTCTGTAAATTGAAAAATCCACGATAAGAATGATTTTTTTTCAACATGAATATCCCACAAGAGGTTATCTTGAACGATGGAAGATAGTGACTGAAGTTCATCTTTCAGTCGCAGATGATTCCACATCTGATTTAATGAATATCTTGTTCATATTTTCCAACAAATTTTGAGTTTTCCACTGATAGCTGTTCCACAGGTTCAATATAAGCTTCGTTTCTGTTTCTGTTTCTGTGTGGGCAGTGGAAGAAGATAAGTTCTGCTGTGTCTGTTTCCCCGCAATAGATGCAACTATCTTCTTCGCTTGGGTGAAATATCTTCGAATAGGTCCTAAAAAAAGCCATGCCCTGTATCTGTATAACAAAATATTCAATTTGTCTATGTTTGCAGCTCATCCACCTCCTAATATCCGGAATTAGCAGCTTCGTCCATTGCGCGGTCTCTGTATTTGTTTTCCACTCGTTCCGCCATTTTTCTATAGATTGATGCCTCTCTTTTATTTTGATTTCGTCGCTCTGTTCATGTGGTATATCCCTTTCGTCTACCTGTAGGTGTATCGGTACCGTCCCAGTTCACTTGTATTGCTCTCAATTATACTGTCTTGTATGCACTCGCCACTCTAAGTGCTATCCTACGCTGCATCTTTTCAATCATTCCTTTGTACGCTTTCACCCTCATAACATTAGACCATATCGGAGCCCCATAATCGAGTGGATAACTCTGCTCCTTCATTTAGCATTATTCTCGGAAGTCTTGCCACTCTTTGCTCCGCCTTCCTTGTGGCCTTTCTTACGTATTCTCCAAATCTTCCAGCGTCATCCAGATGTTTTTGTCTGTGTTCGTTTTCTTCGCAGTTCGATACTAAGTTTCAATCACTTTCGTCTCCATGCGTGTTCTCTTTGATAAATCCTCCTGAGTGACTCATCTGATCTTTCCACCAGCCCTTGAGCGTTTTCGGCTTCCACTATGACGGCAAGGTCATCTGCGAACGCTATAGATGTCGTTCCTTCTGCTAGCTGTACGCAATGCATATCTGTAAATGGATATCCTTATTCACTTTCAAAATAAGTCCTGGCAAATATATGTTTTCCAATGGGGGGTGTTTCAGTCAAATATATCTGTTGACGAAATGTTCGTTATTATGGTACTCATTTGTCATTAAGTCCAAACCCATCAGGTACGGATATGAATTATGGGTAATGTGCGGAAATGATAGTTATTGTTTTAATTTTTCCCTATTTTGCGGAGAAGACCCAATGTCAGAGTCAACTGATTCCCTCGAAACTAAAGTAGTCACAAAAATGTAAACTGTGGTAGTAGACCCCAAAAATCATCTAGTTTATTTTGATAACTTCTTCAATAGTCACACAACAGCTAAGCAACCGGCAAAGAAGTATCCACTTAAGCTGACTCCATAACTTGAGCAAAAAGCACGTGGAGCATATCGTTTGTATTTTGGTGAAATGAACAAAATATTAGTTATGAAGTGGAACGGCAATAAAAAGTGTAACGTCAGCAATTGAACTATTAGTATCTGCTTTCCGATAGCGCAAATATAAAAAAGCGTATTGCCAACCACATGGGCAGTGTGGATCAATGATACGATTGGTTACTAGAAAAACATACCATTTCTATAAGGGAAAAAAAGTGTTATTGGTATCTGGTGACCCGTATTAATTGATACGGCTACCAGCTTCCTACCGAAATATTGACGGAAAAAACAATTTTCAAATTTTTTTTCAGAAGATCTATTGCTGTAGGATATCTGGAAATGGGACATGACAGGAGAATCCCAAAATGCGAAATCCTAAGCTTTCCTTCAACTTCCAGACTCAGTTTCCGAGAATTTCAGGTACAATAAAAGAGGTAATTTTCCCGAAAAAACGAAAAAACATACATTGTGTTCATTTAACTAATATTGATTTATTTTATTGATGCTAGGGCTACAGATTGCATTCCTTCTTGGTGATGAACGGACATAGTTTGATTGTTTGAATGTGACTTTTGCCAACGGGACTTTGAGGGGATCAGTCATTCTTCGCACAAGTCCAATTTTTTTGGGAAGTCATGCCTATGAAGATTAGGGTCATCTGCGCTGAAAGATAAACTATAGTATATTAAAGTATAAGTGGATAAAAAGGGCTTTAAAACACGCGCGATTTTTCGAGCACGACGGCGCAGCCGGAGTGCTCGAAATAGAGCAAGTGTTTTTAAGCCCAGTTATCCACGAATACTTTACGTTATTTTTTTTTATTGGTGCACTTTGAAATCATATATACTGGTATTATTACTACAAAAAATAGAAATAAGAACTAATAATGCAAGAAGGTTGAATTCGTGATGTGACATCAGTATACCTTTCGTTGTCATGGAAATGAGAAAAACATTCATTTGCAATTTGTTACCATAGATCAATATTTGTTGTCACCAGAGCTCAAAAATGAATTATTCTAATATAGATTTTTTGAATAGTGAGGCAGAATCGCGGTTAATACCGCGAAAATCCAGTGATATATATAAAAAGAATATGAAAAGTTCATCAAATGGATGGAGGAGCACATATAAATGAACGAATTGTGAGTAATATTTATTTTGACATTACAAGGTACTCCTGTCAGATCAATAATAAAAAAATTGTCATTTAGACTTCACGTTTCTCGATTTGTTGATGTTGTCATGGTTACCTTTAAAAAACGCGCGTTTTTTAAAGTTCGATTTAAACACGCTGAGGCGTGCTTTAAATGGGTAAAAAGGGGCACCAATAAAAAAAAAGTCATTATCTCCACCGTTCAAGATAACCTATTGTGAGGTATTAATGTTGGAAAGGGAAGCATTTTCAATTGAATATTGAATAGAAAGATTTTCATTAAAATTGAAAAACCCACGATGAACATGAAATTATTTTTTGTGAAAATCCAACGGAAAATTACTATTTCCCCAGCTATAGCCAAACCAGTTATTGAACAACATGTGATAGATATATTGTGAAAGTATCCTAACTCAAAAGAAACAAATCTGAATTTGACACCTTTTATTCACTTTCTCTTTTTAATGAAGATGGTGGCAGTTCATGAGGAAAATCATAAATTGGCAAGTTAAAACAGCGACAGTGACGGAAATAGGGCTTCTGATTCCCCAGAATATATTGAAGAGCTGATACAATCAATAATGAAGATTGTATGACTATGCGTTTATTGTTCCATCTCTACGTACCAAAAGGTCTTTTGTGTGTCGAAGGTACTACTTTCCTGTAGATGCTCTTCCTGTCATTTACAAAATTATATTTTCGAGCAACCATGTATTATCGTCCGCTTCTATCAGAACTTACATATTTACATGTTCTTCAGATAAAACTTCTACTTTTTTCGCGCCATTACCTCCACTATTTTGCTTCAAATTCCTCTCTATCCTACAAATTTCCGTAATACACTCTATTACGCCAGAAATATTACAAAGTAGATAGTACTCGTCAGAATGAGAAAAATATTTCATATAAATATGGGTCCAAAAATGCTTAGTTTCTGAGATACATATTTTTTTTATTGTTGGTGCATTGTTTATAATTCTGGCATCGAACATGGTCCTGTTTGAAAATAAATATGATTTTGGAGGTTGTAGGTGGTAAAAACTACTTCAACTTTTTGTACATATTTTTTTACTTGGAAACTATGAACTGGTATTCAAGCAGAGAGAGTAGACAGGAGCATCCTTTTCCGAGAAAGTTATCAATTTTAAATTGTTCATTTCCAACGAGTTCCATTTTACTTTTCTCAAAAACGGTTGTTCCCTTTTTGTGGAAAAACCGCTCAATATTTCAAGTCTAAAACAAAAATAGTTTTAAAAAAAGTTCCTCACAACAAAATATCCTCTGATCACGCAGTAAGAGTGGAGTATGACTTTAACAACATGCATTCGCAATACAATGCAATTTTTAATCCTCCGAGGATGTCCGCAGAATACATTTCCATTGAAGCTGCTGACATCCTTCATAATGGTTCGAGGATCGTTGTGCAAATAATAAATGGAAAGAGTGTTCATCGACAGATGCAAAAAATACCATAAATTGTTCAACGATGAATAGAGCCGGCGGTGAAAGCATTTGTTAATTTTCCAGGCGTAATAAATTGGATCTGGGGGAATTAATTCCACGATATTGAAATACCTTAATTCATAATATATTTCATAGAATAAGTATTTACCTCTAGAAGAGGATTGTGTATTCGATGATATTTAAACACATGATTCATTTCATATGAAAGCGGAGAATAATTTTTTACACCTCGAAGAACATCGCGTATTCGTTTCAAAGAGCTGAGTTAGGAGATGAAGAGCTGTAGTGGAAGGTTCCATACTGAAAATTTTTGGAAGGAAGTTCCTTCACGCGGTTTGCCGTAGGTGTTGATTGGTAGATATTGTCACGTAAGAAAAAAGCGTTATGCCCCCTCCACGCGACTTTTTCTCTCTCTCTCTCTGTCTCTTTCTATACAAGTCTGTGTGACAAGCATCAAGCTCTTGCTCATACGATTCCGAAGGTGTACGAAACCATCCGAACTGCTGTTCTGCTTGAGGGAATTTCAAAATGATGTATATGCGAACACAAGTCGGATATTATCGTTGCGTGTTGATACGTGGAAGATATTTTTGTTTCTTTTATATTTCTATAAAACATGTGTTTAGATGATTATATCCTTTTTTGGACATAATTTCTTATGTTTATTGTATGCCGAAGTTGGATTATTGGTTTACATTGAATATGTGGCACGTCAATTTGATATAATATAACGAATAGTATTATCAGGAATCCATTTTACTGGGGTGAAGGAGTTTGGAGGAAGAATATATAGTATATATTGATTGGTATTACGTGACGATTTCTAACAGTCACCACCAGAGCTCTCCCAAAGCACTGTGCTTCGTGTTCGTGAAAGCTTCCAAAGCACTTTTGTGCTCGTAAGCACTGTGCTCCCGAGCACTTATTTGAACCAGTGCTTAGTGCTTAGTGCTTCGAGCCTTTCACGAAAAGGCTTGGTGATTTCAAGGTCCATATGCTTTGTCCTGGATAGGAACTCCATTCTCGATTCAGGTTCAAAGGTGGAGTCTGCCTTTACGCTAAGGCTAACCTTTCATGCCAGCGTGAAGAGAGTTTGGAACCGAAAGACTTTGATGTGATGTGGTTCAAGCTATCTGATACCAAACTGACTAAGTTCCTCTGCTGCCTTTACCTATCACCTAATGAACCTTCATATAACGACCTCTTTGAGTTTTTATCACTCAAACTGGACTACATTCAGGAGAACCATCCAACAGCTGAAACCATAATCATGGGAGACTTTAATGTACATAACGCTGCCTGGCTCAAATTCTCTAACAAAACAGATGATGCGTGTCGTCAAGCCGAGGCCTTCGCCATCACTCATGGTCTAGAACAACTGGTCGAGCTACCAACCCGCATCCCTGATGTCAACAATCAGTCTGCCAATACACTAGATCTTTTCCTCACCACCAATCCTGACCCATATAGGATAGAAGTTTGTGCCCCACTTTGAAACTCTGATCACACCCTCATCTCCACAACATGCTCTTTCCATTTACCATCGAGCTGCACAATACCACCCCGTCTCATGTGGCATTACAATTCGGCCGACTGGGAAGGTCTTCGTATGTTTTTCTCAGCGTTTCCATGGAAGAGAGTTTGTTTCTCTTCAGTAGATCCAACACGATGTGCTGAGACAATTTCTGAAATCATCATGTTGGGGATGCAAAACTACATACCGAATACCGAAAGAAGAACATCATCCGATAAGACCTGGTTTAACAGAAACTGCTCTAGAGCTGTGGCTTCCAAACAGGCAGCATACCATCGATGGCTAGAAAATCCGGGCCCTGAGACCAGAGCAGCATATGTCGAGGCTAGAGGCATATGCAAAGAGACAATAGAATGCTCAAAAGATGCCCACAATGCCAAAATAAGATCAAAACTTGCTGAATGTCCTAACGGATCCCGTTAATTTTGATCTTTCGCCAAAGCTGTGGAAAGAAACTTCACTTCCAGCTCATTTCCTCCTCTAACCAAAGAAGATGGAACACTAGCAACGACTGCCCAGGAAAAAGCCAATATCTTTGCGCACCTATTTGCTGGAAATTCCACTCTGGATTCATCGGGAAAACAACCCCCGAACATTACACCTATTGACAGTCACATGCCCGAGATCACCTTTCGCCAACGTACTATCAGAGAGATTTTGCTGGGTCTCAACACCAACAAAGCCTGTGGATCTGACGGAATCCCGCCGATTGTTCTCAAGAAATGTGCCCCCGAACTAACACCTGTTCTTTGCAAGTTGTTCAACCACTCTTACAATTTGGGGGTATTTCCGTCCAATTGGAAAATTGCAAGAGTACAGCCAGTCCCTAAAAAAGGCAAAAAGGCCCTACCTAGCAACTACAGACCTATCGCACTGCTATCTATTATTTCAAAGGTCATGGAAAAAGCCATCAACATCGAGCTCATGAAATATCTGGAAGACTCAGGAATTGTCAACGATAGGCAATATGGCTTCCGCCATCAGAGATCAACTGGTAACCTGCTCGCTTACGTCTCACATATATGGTAGCTATCTATTGAAAAGTATGGAGAAACTTTAGCTGTGGCATTAGCTATCTCCAAGGCGTTCGATCGAGTTTGGCACCAGGGACTCCTCGCCTTATGGCTTGCCCCCTCAGCTGTGTTCTCTGTTTGCTAGTTTTCTCTCAAACAGGTCTCTCCATGTAGTGGTCGATGGAGTTTCATCTGACACTCTACTCATAAATGCTGGTGTTCCGCAAGGATCTATTCTCGCACCAACACTATTTCTACTTCACATCAACGACCTGTTGAAAGCAACTTCATGTCCAGTACACAGCTTTGCCGATGATAGTACCCTCCATACCGCTTTCTCTTCCAGGGCCCCTATATCAGCCCGTGAAACCAGAAATGAACGAGGAAGAAATGTTAATAATATAAATATGGACTTAGCAACAATTCTCGAATGGGGATCTAATAACTTGGTAGAATTCAATGCAAACAAAACACAAGCATGTCTTTTCTCTAAAAAAGCCGATCTCACTGTGCCTAACATAACTTTGTCAGGAGTAACCATACCACTGAAGTCATCCATATCGATGCTTGGTATTACTATCAGCAATAACCTTTCCTGGGAAAATCACGTGAGGTCCATTGCCAAAAGTGCATCCCAAAAACTTGGTTTTTTGTTTGTAACTCTACATAATTTCCCATTTGGAAGCACTGAAGTCATATCAGCTGCTTATGATCTATAAGGCACAGATCCGACCTGTCCTGGAATACTGTTCCCATATTTGGAGCGCGGCACCTAAACATATCCTGAGGCTATTGGATTCTGTCCAAAAAAGGGCAATTCGTCTCGTCGGTGATGCCTCGCTTACAAACTCGCTCACTTGTCTGGAACACCGAAGAAAAGTTGGCGATTTGTCTCTATTTTATAGATATTTTCATGGGCGATGCTCTTCTGAAATATCAACAATCGTTCCTGCTTTGGCAGTCTCTTCGAGACTAACCCGTCAAGTTCAGTCATCACACCCCTTCGTGGTCACTTTGGAGACCTGCAGAACATCACTTTCCAAAGACTCGTTCATCCAACGAACAGCGAGGCTTTGGAACTCATTGCCTAGGGAGGTGTTCCCCGAGGCATACAACCTCCAGAAATTCAAGAAAAACACCAACTCCTACCTTCTTTCCCTTGGTTCCCACGATGTTCTCTGAACATTACAGGATATCCCTTTTCGTGGGAACCAGAACATAAAAAAAAAGTGCTTCCGAGCACTTCAGTGCTTCGAAGCACTTTCCGGGATTACTAAGCACTAAGCCTTCCCTTACCTATGAATCTATAAGTGTTTCCGAAACACGAAAATGCGGCCAGCGGTACCACCAAGAACTACTGAGCGCGTCTGTGTCCTTATAATATGCATATTCGAAAGATTACAGTGTTGATATAAGCATTGTTTTTAATGTTTTGCGTTGCGAAGTGAGTTTAGAGCTTGACTATTTTTCTCTGAATGATAAACTTTATGAATGAATTTATGTTTGAAAATATGAACAGGATGTTCGTAAAATCAGATGAATAGACTTCCTACAAACGATGATATTCTATTAAGAAATCTTTAGAACAGTTATAGGTAAAAAAATTATATTCCTATGACTCTCTGTGATTGGGAGCGCCTCAAGTTATCAAAGTGACAGCAGTTTCAATAATGTTTTACTATGATTTTGGCGGAACTCTATGTGCTGAACTCTCTGCAGGCGCGTACTGGGGCACTTTTGGGTGCCGAAAAGCTTTTTTCCGAGGGTCCATGCGATTTTTTACAAACATGGATTTTTTTTCGAAAAATTTTTAGAAGTGTTTATTTAATTTATAATTGGTAGGTGAGAGTTTTGGGAAATGGAGATCATTATTATGTTGAGAAAAATCAGGAATTTAAGATGGCGGCTCCGATATGGCTGCACTGTGTTCTATCATTGATTTAATAAAAATTGGTATTTAGGAATTTTCAAGGTCATAAATCATGATTTGTCAAAATTCGATAATTCGAGGAGACAACTTCAAAATATTCGATATAATATAGCGTGCGAGTCGTCATTTATATCACCACACCACTTTATTCAATGCCACAGTCATAAATAATATATCATACGCAGGCGTGTGCCTGAGGGGGAGGGGGGTAATCAACGCCCCCCCCCCTATGAGGGATGACTGCATAAATGAAAAATTCGAACAATAAATAGCAGTTTTTAACTTAAAAAAAATAGTTTATCAGGGAACCTTCAATAGAACCAGTTATGACAGGCAAAACTGCTGAAAACTTTGAATATGAATCATTGTGTGGGAATTCGCACCGATGGATGCAATTTAATGTTGGGTGAACAGAAAGGCGCGGTTAAAGAATCACCGCAAGAATTGGAAAATGATCTGAAGTGCCCATGCAATAATCACGCATTGAATTTATGTATTTCATATTAATGGAAATAAATCACAAAAGTTATTTGACACAAGGTGGATTGGAAGCTCAGCGATTTAGAGAAAGTTTTTCAAATATAATTGAATACCTTAATTCAATATCTAATTGTGGGGAGAGATTCAGATTTTTAATGAAAGATATTCTCTCATTAAGCAACATTCCACAGACTAAAACCATAGACAACTTGTACGCGGAGAAGGTCATTACAAATATTTTACAAACATTTCAATTCAAATGAGAGGAAGGTGACGATAATTTCAAAGAAATTTATAAAGAAATAGCAAAGAATCACGAAATGTTAGAGATCGATATCAATATGCCATGAGTGTTACGAAACTGAACTATGAGTCCCAATATGCAATGTAATAGTCCAGAGGATTATTATAGAATTGCTATATATTTCCCTGTCCTTGATAGTATCATAGAGGATTTCAGAATCAACAATAAAGCTGTGTTCTATTTTCAAAAATGTATATCTAACATATGCTTGGAACATTCACATGCACAGCCAGAAAATTGTAAAAACATTTTTGACACAATTAATTGAAACTGAATCTTAAACTTCTTTGTACTAACATCAGAACTGGAACTATGGATAAATGAATGGGAGAATTGTCATGCCTGATCTGGTTTCGATTCATTATTGAAGTATGATAAAAATATGTTTTCTTTAATTTATCCTATTTCATAAATTCAAGTTGCATTTCCAGTATCTGCCGCTTCGGAGTTTCTCCTCTTAGAGATCAAAAACCTATATAAGATCAAACATGTCGGAGAATCCCTCAACAGGACATACCTTGTTAAATTTACATCAGGACATACATACAGTGTGTACATAAAGTAAGGAATAAATTCATTATCTAGAAAAGGAAAAGCTTTTCGAAAAAATCCGCGGACACATCAAACTTTTATTTCACGATGCGCATCATTTGACGTTTCAGTCGCATTGATGACGTCATTAATGTTTCGGCTATGACGTCATGGGAATTTTTTTCAAATTGCAACCGCTATTTTTGATAGTGCCATTTGGAAGGGCATATTTCTCTGCACGCGTCAAACCAAAACTTTTGTCATGTTACATGAGGAAATTGTCGAGAAAATTAGTGTTTTATTGATTTTGAGTTAACTTACTTTATTTTATTAATTGAACAAACTAATCAATTGAAGGTTCAAAATAAAGTCCTTCCTAGCTTTGTGAAGTTCTCTTTCAGCACGCTACTCTTCGTATTTTCAAAGCCCTAAAAAAATCACTCCTTTATTATCGTAAAAAGACATTTTACTGTTTTCGTTACCTTGCTGATTTAGCCGTGTGGTTGGCGTATGCCACAGTTTGACAGTTCATATTTCATTGATACCTTGCTTTTCGAAAAAATTAAGAATAAAATGCGCCTTCCTGTTACTCAGAGAATCAAAATTTTGATGATGATTGGATACGGTGATAGAGTACGAACGCAACAAGAAGTAGTTGGACTGTTTGATACTAAATACCCGGATAGGCCCATAACTCAATCAGCAGTGAGCAAAGTTAAGAGAAAGTTTCGAGACACTGGTAGTGTTGATGATCTCCCTAAAGCTGGGCGTCCCAAAATCAATGAGGAGGTCAAATTTAATGTTTTATTACCAATGGAGAAAAAATCCAAACAACAGCCTAAGTAGCATGAGTCGAAATCAAGATATCCCAGTTACAACTACACAGAAAAATACACCGACGGATGCAGTTCTGCCAAACGTTAATGGATATATGCAATGCTGACCCTTTGCTAGTAAAAAATATTGCTTTCTCTGATGAAGCTACCTTTACACTAACAGGAACAGTAAATCGGCATAATTGCAGGTACTGGGCTAAGGAGGATCCAAAATGGATGAGAGAATATCACACACAGTATTCTCAGAAAATAAATGTTTGGGCGGCGATTGTACAAAACAGGATTATTGGACCCTACTATTTCGAACAGAACTCAAATGGTCCAAGGTACCTTCAACTCCTACAGGATTATGTCATACCCAGTCTGGTGATCTTATTTCCTGACGCAGATAACCCTGCTATACCAAATGACAACTTATGGTACCAGCAGGATGGTGCAACGCCGCATTACGCAGCTGATGTTGGAAGGTATCTTGACCAAGTCTTTGCCAACAGGTGGATAGGTAGGCGTGGTTCTATTGAATGGCCCCCAAGATCTCCGGACCTTACCCCATCAGCTTTTTTTCTGTGGGGCCATCTAAAGATGTCGTGTACAAAACTAGACCAGATAATATCGAGAAATTGAAAACTAGGATCACAAATGAATGTAACAATATTACTCAACAAACTATCACTAAGGTCCAACGAGGATTTATTGACCGTCTTGGATACTGCCAGGCTCAGGAAGGACTTCAATCTGAACATTTGATCAATTAGTTTGTTCAATCAACTGTGTAAAATAAATTACTTGAAAATCATTATAACATTAATTTTTTCCACAATTTCCTCATGTAACATGACAAAACTTTTGGTTTAACGTGTGCAGAGAAATATGCTTTTCCAACTGGCACTATCAAAAATAGCGGTTGCAATTTGAAAAAAAATTCCATGACGTCATAGCCGAAACATTAATGACGTCATCAATGCGACTAAAACGTCAAAAGATGCGCATCTTGAAATAAAAGTTGACTTTTTTCGAAAAGCTTTTCCTTTTCTAGATAATGAATTTATTCCTTACTTTATGTACACACTATGGGTGGGTGGTATTTGCTGACTAGATAAGTACAAAACTAGGGATATTGGGGCAAGCAGCAATGAAAAAGTTTTAAATCTTTAAGGTTTATCCAAGCTTTCGGAAATGTTTATTACCATTATCAAGGAAACTACAATAGATCGAAAAACCAATACATATTCAAGTACGAAATATTATGCTACATACAATTTTTTTGAGGTTGGTTTCAATGATGTTGACTATATTAATTTAACATGGTGATACAAAGGAAACAACGTAGTTCAAGAAATTAAACGACGTTCAAAGTTAATGCAAACATTGTTTAAAATTATATAAATATAAATGTGTACTCTCAATTTATTTTTCTGACTATCCACTCCACGATCACTTGTTTATTTTCAAAATCCCACTTCTGACACCAATTGTAACGTAAATAAACTTAACTTGGTTCTACTAATTTATTTCACACTTAATCTACAACTTAATTTATATTACTACGCCACTGAATAGCTCGATCGTATGGGCTCGTTCAGACTGTCTCTCTGAGACTTGAGGGTTGCCTATTTATCTCCGATACAGCATTCTCGATGTTTCGAATTCTTTCCGTTGGCGACCGGCGTGTTCCAATTGTTTCCAATATTGACCGTTGTCTTCCGCGGCAGAGCGCACTGGATGGTTCTCGAACATCTCCGGGGATGATCTCATCGCTGTCGACGGCAACATGTGAGGCGACAGGTCCGGCCTAGGTTCGTTACAATACAAACACATGAATATTATATAAATATAAATGTGTACTCTATGTGGTGTGACAAGTGGAACTGATAGGTTAGGAGTAATTCCCGCAATTATATTCAAGCCAACGACACATGACGAGTGTCACTTGGAAATTGTTACAGTTGTGCCAAGTGTTAGATTAGTACCAACTGATGTTACCAGGTGGCGGTTATGTTGAAAAGAACTATTATTTAATATAACATTGTTGTCAATTTTTATTGAAATCTAATGACAATGAATAAGACTAGATCCCACTCGAACGGTTAATATCGGTTTTTTTATTAATGCAATTGTTTTCTTGGGAAATGATAGCCATTTCTGAGAATGTTCTCTTAGATGTATGAGACTCTGTCGCTAACACCTTAACTGAATCGTAATTCATCTAGTGGTCAAATTTATTCACATGTTCTGCCAGAGCACATCTTTCAGGATGCAGTCACTTTTATGAGAAATTCTTCTGTTCAATAATGATCTTTGCATTTGACCAATATATTGATTATTACAACCATGACAAGGAACACTATAAATTACATTCGACAGAAAGTGACGAAAATTCATCGTCCCACTCAGAAGTACCAGCCTCAAACAGTAATAACTCGAACATTATCTCAAACAACAATGAGACTAACACCACCTCTACTCAACCTTTTTTCACTTTATTACCATATATAAGAGAGATCACTCCTGAACTCTCCAGATTATTTCTCAATCCTGAAAAATTTAAAATATCATATAAAACAGTTCTAACAATCAAATCAATTTATTCTAGTTAAATATAAAGGTCAATATAAAACTCCATTACTTTCAATGTCAAATGTAATTTATAGTATTCCTTGTCATGGTTGTAATGATAGATACATAGATAGATGGATCTCCATTGGTCGTGTTTACACAATTGTACTTTGACAAGTCAGTTGAAATAAATAATAGTTCAAAAAAACTAAAAAACACGCTTTCATAGAAAACCAGACTGAAAAAATAGAAAATAAGAAAAAAAATTATTTTATTTAAAAAAAAGCGTGGGGTGCATGGTATCGCCTCGGCCAAGAATTACCTGTGATCTGAGACATTTCTTACTTTACTGGCCTAGGTGTGTAATGTATAATTATTGATACCATGCACCCCACGCTTTTCTTAAAATAAAATACATTTTTCTCTTATTTTCAATTTTTTCAGTCCGGTTTTCTATAAAAGCGTGTTTTTTAGTATTTTTAAACTATTATTTATTTTCAACTTTCCAGTTAAGTTTTCTGTTAACGCGTGTTTTCATTTTTTCAAACTATTATTGTTATTAAATTTTGTTAACTATTATCCTACAATATTGAATAGAATTGGACCATAATCACAAAACTCGGGGCCATTTTGGAGCCGCCATCTTGAATCCTTCAATGTTCACAAAAGAATCATAATATTCGACCCCAAAAACCCCCACATACCAAATTTGAATAGAATTAGACCATAATCACAAAACTCGTCTACCATTTTGAAGCCGCCATTTCGAATTTTCCAATTTTGACAAGAGAATCATAATTTCCAACCACGAAAACCCTCAGATACCAATTTTGAAGCGAATCGGGCCATAATCACAAAACTCGTACGCCATATTGGAGCCGCCATTTCGTTTTTTTTCCACACAAAAATTTCTCAATACATTGTCACCGGAGTTATTTACACCTGCAAAATTTCAAATCATTCGGACGTCTGGAAGTGGGTCAAAATCGCGCCCAAAGGAGTCGGTTACAAACAAACAAACAAACATACAAATGAAAGCGTGTAAAAACAACATATATGTATATATAAATGAAATAACAATGGAAAAATAATATTTGTCATTATAAACAGTAAGCAGATACAAATTAAAAAACATAAAATTGTAAATGACGGTTACTTATACTGTAAAATTAACAAAACAACAAATAAGTTATGACTTACAAGTTGATTGGTCAATTGTGAAAAATCAGTTGACAATTAACAATATATTGGTCAAACGCAAAGATCATCATAGAACAGAAATGAAAGTGACTGCAGATTGCATCCTGGAAGATGTGCTCTGGCAGAACATGTGAAAAATGTTTACCTCCAGATGAATTATGATTCAGTGAAAGTGATATCGACAGAGTCACATAAATCTAAGAGAACATTCCTAGAAATGGGTTTCATTTCCCAAGAAAACAATTGTATAAATAAGGACACAAAAATTAACCATTTGAGTGATATCCACTCTTATTCATTGTCTTCAGATATCAATCAAAATTGATAACAATGTGATATCAAATAATAGTTTTTTTGACACTTAGTAACATCAGTTGGTACTAATCTAACAGTTGGCACCACTGTAACAATTTCCAAGTGACACCCGTCAGCTATCGTTGGCTTAAATATGATTGCGGGAATTATTCCTAATCTGCCAGATTCACTTGTCATACCACATAGAGTACACATTTATATTTATATAATATTCATGTGTTTGTATTGTAACGAACCTAGGCCGGACCTGTCGCCTCACATGTTGCCTTCGACAGCGATGAGATCATCCCCGGAGATGTTCGAGAACCATCCAGTGCGCTCTGCCGCGGAAGACAACGGTCAATATTGGAAACAATTGGAACACGCCGGTCGCCAACGGAAAGAATTCGAAACATCGAGAATGCTGTATCGGAGATAAATAGGCAACCCTCAAGTCTCAGAGAGACAGTCTGAACGAGCCCATACGATCGAGCTATTCAGTGGCGTAGTAATATAAATTAAGTTGTAGATTAAGTGTGAAATAAATTAGTAGAACCAAGTTAAGTTTATTTACGTTACAATTGGTGTCAGAAGTGGGATTTTGAAAATAAACAAGTGATCGTGGAGTGGATAGTCAGAAAAATAAATTGATAGACCTTTTTGTACGCCCAAAATAGACAGTGGCCCGGTTTTCGCGAAGTGGACAATTGTGCGTGGGAATATAAACTGATACACTGTTCGCGTGAAACAGAAAATAGACAGTGGCCCGGTTTTCGCGAAGTGGACAATTGTGCGTGGGAATATAAACTGATACACTCTTCGCGTGAAACAGACAATAGACTGGTGGCCCGTGGAAAAGAATTCGCGAAGTGAATTTTTAACAAACTGATAAACTTTTCGTGTGAAACAGACTGATACCTCGTCAAAGACAAAATGTGTTCAAGAAAAGTGCGCCTTGCGGATTTGAAGGTAGCGGAATTGAGACAGGAATTGGAGGAAAGGAACTGGAAACAACAGGTAAAAGCAAGTACTCCAGGAAAGACTTGCAGAAGGACTTATACAAGAAGGTGAGGACCCGAAACATTTTTATTCGAAGTTCCCGGAGGTGATTTAAGTTTGGTAATGAATAAACTGGAAGAAAATTCAAGAAGCCTGGAAGAAAATGCTAAAATCTGGAAGAGAAGCTTCAAGAAAATTCTATAAATCTGGAAGAGAAGCTTTCTAGAAATCTGGAAGAGAAGCTTCGAGAAAATTCAAGAAGCCTGGAAGAGAATGCTAGAAATCTGGAAGAGAAGCTTCAAGAAAATTCTAGAAATCTGAAGAGAAGCTTCTAGAAAATTCAAGAAGCCTGGAAAAAATGCAAGAAGCCTGGAAGAGAAGTTCCTGGAAAACACAGAAGTCCTAAAAAAAGAATTGTGTGGTATGGCTAATTTTCTAGAAGAAAGAATGGGAACCGTTGAGACAGAGATAGATAAAATTAGGGAGCAAATGAACACGGAGGTAGATAAAATGAAGGAAACGATCAGTAAGCTGGAAAAACGAATTAATAGTGCGCCCTCCACAGAGATTGTTAACGAAAATGCAATGCTGGACTTGAGTTTGAACTTGGATAAAGTTCAAGAGGGTATAAAAGATGTCAAGGTCATTTCTGAAATAGGAAGCTTTCCATGAAGCCACCTCAATTCGACGGAAAAACTCCATGGGAAAATTACCGCCGACAGTTTGAAGCAGCGGCCAAAGCAAATGGATGGAATGCAGGGGAAAGAGCTGTAGCACTAACACTTGCATTACGTGGAGAAGCGACGAATATTCTACAAACTCTTACCGCCCAAGAACAGGAGGACTATGATCAGCTGATTAAACATCTAGAATTACGATATGGCCACGCCCATTTGGAACACGTATACCACTCCCAGCTGAAAAATCGCTGCCAAAAATCGGGCGAATCCTTACAAGAATTCGAAACTGACATTGCACGCTTGGTTCGTCTCGCATATCCAGCCATACCGGAAAATGTAATGGAGCGATTAGCGGTTCAGGCATTCTTGGATGGACTCCGTGACCAAGAAACCAGACAAGCGTTGATATTAGCTCGTCCAACACATCTCGTAGACGCACTGGCACGAGCTTTGGAATTTGAGGCAGCAAAACAATGCTGCAAAAGCCAAAGTAAAGTTCAAACGATTGAGGAAGACTCACAGGAGCCTGCTAACTTGGAAGCTGCCATAAGAAAAGTGATGAAGGAAGTGTTGCCTGAGAAAAGACATATAAGATGCCGGAATTGTCGCAAAATTGGACATGTGCGTAGCAAATGTCCAACATTCATCGACTCCGATGCAGGAAAACTAAGAAAGGTCGCAAAATTGGACATGTGCGTAGCTCAACGACAGAACAAGGGTGTCTTCGTAGACGGTCTCATCAATAACGAGCCTTGCACCATGCTGCTAGATACAGGTGCGACTAGGACAATTCTCGGGCCTTCCTTTGCCAGAACACCGGAACGGATTAAACCCTGACAACTTGAAGCTACGCACAGCAACAGGGGAGCCAGCTACTGTATATGGC
The DNA here is from genome assembly GCA_018342105.1 of Gonioctena quinquepunctata. NCBI lineage: Eukaryota > Metazoa > Arthropoda > Insecta > Coleoptera > Chrysomelidae > Gonioctena > Gonioctena quinquepunctata. The sequence continues at coordinate 140,710 of JAFIRS010003062.1, read as the reverse complement.
GAGCTACCGATGAAATAATTTATGGGCAACACTAAAGTGAAACATCAGGCACTTGTAGCGGACATCGAAGACGATACAATCATCGGAATGGACATCATGAATTCCAGAGGGTTTGAATTGATTTCAAAGACGGCGTCCTACGTGTCAACGGAGAAGAGCTGGTACTTCATGGGAGAAGTGAAGAGTTGATCCGTGTGCTGTTGGCTGAAGATGTAAGCGTACCTGAGGGGCTGAAACCATTCTGGAGGCTCGCCTGGACGGGAGTGCGAGCAGTGGAGACGTGGTGATGTTCGAGCCCAAACTTCATGATGAGAAAATTGGACGAGGGATTGCACTAGGGAAGACCTTGTTGCGTGCTGACAAATTTGTGCCGGTAAGGGTCATGAATGTCAATTATTTCCCAGTGACCTTGAAGAAAGGAACAATTTTGGGGCACTGCTCGTCAGTTTCATCCGTGATCCGGGGCGTACGAGGTACGATTAGCCAACCCAACAACTTGCCCACAGAACTAGAGAAATTAGTTGCCATCTCTTCCAAAGACATAAAACCAGCTCAACAGCCCAAACTAAGAGATTTATTAGTTGCCATCTCTTCCAAAGACATAAAACGCACAAGATTGATACTGGGGTGCCCGACCGATCCGGCAATCAGCAAGAAGACTTCCTCTTGCCAAGAAGGCAGAGGCTGACAAAATAGTCAGCGAGATGGGAAAAGAAGGAGTTATCGAACCGTCTGACAGTCCCTGGTCCCTCCAGTCGTACTGGTGAAGAAAAAGGATGGATCGACACGCTTTGTGTAGACTATCGCCAACTTAATAATGTCACGAAGAAGGACAGTTACCCTCTCCCGAGAATAGATGACACCCTAGACACGTTGGCTGGTTCCACGATTTTCTCGACCCTTGATCTGAAGAGTGGATACTGGCAAGTAGAACTCGCTCAGGAAGATCGAGAAAAGACTGCTTTTACCATCGGCTCAGGATTGTGGCAGTTCACCGTTATGCCATTCGGGCTCTGTAATGCTCCCGCCACATTCGAAAGATTGATGGAAACAGTACTGAAGGGACTCTCATGGAACACGTGTCTAGTGTATCTCGACGACATAATTGTGGTCGGCAGATCGTTTGAGGACCACGTGAAAATTGGAGGAAGTATTCCTGCGACTGAGGAACTCCGGATTGAAGCTGAGCCCTAAGAAATGCCATCTGTTCCAAAAAGAAGTACGATACCTCGGCCACGTTGTCTCTGGGGAAGGAGTAGCAGTGGATGACCAGAAGATCAAAGCTGTTAAGGATTGGCCCATCCCAAAAGACATTCACCAACTTCGAAGTTTCCTTGGTTTATGCACATACTATCGCCGATATGTGCTGGGATTCGCCAACATCGCTAAACCACTGACCAAGCTCACGGAAGGCCAAACAAAGTTTCCAGTGGTCCGAAGAATGTCAAGACTCATTCAGGAAGCTGAAAGGAGCTTTGATCAACGCACCTATACTGAGCTATCCCCTACCCAAAGGGAAATTCATTTTGGATACGGACGCCAGCAACGTGGGACTTGGAGCTGTCCTATCTCAGATCCAGGAGGGACAGGAGAAGGTCATTGGTTATTTCAGCAAGACGCTTAGCAAACCAGAGCGCAATTACTGTGTCACCAGGCGAGAGCTGTTAGCTGTTGTAAAGGGAGTGGAACACTTCTACAAGTACGTGTATGGAAGAAGATTCCTGTTGAGAACTGACCATGCAGCTCTCAAATGGCTCTTACAGTTCAAAAATCCTGAGGGTCAAGTAGCACGTTGGATCGAGAGACTCCAAGAATTCGATTTCGAGATCGAACATCGAGCCGGAACTAGCCATAAGAATGCAAATGCCTTGTCGCGAAGACCATGTCCAGATGATTGCTCACATTGCCGACGAGCAGAAGAGAAAGAAGCAACACTTTGTAGAACCGCGGCAATGGATGACAACTGGAATGACAGCAAGATCCAGAAAGACCAAGAGAGAGACCCGACCTTGGCTTAGTCGTCAGCTGGAAGAAGGGCAATCGAAGACCATCATGGCAGGAAGTCGCAGGTTACTCGCCGGCTGTTAAGTCCTATTGGGCACAATGGAACTCTCTTATTCTGGACAATGGGATCCTGAAACGTGTGTTGGAGGCCGATATTGGTGGGGAAGACAGACGCCAAATAATTGTTCCCAGGAACAGAAGAGAGGAAGTGCTGCGGAAAATCCATGATGGAGTCGCCGGAGGACATCTGGGAGTGACGAAGACCCTGCAGAAAGTAAGGCAACGGTTTTACTGGGCCAATTGTCAAGCTGAGGCCCAGGACTGGTGCAGGAAGTGCGCTGTATGCGCTGCTAGCAATGGACCTCGAATACGACCCAAGGCCCCGATGCGTCAGTACAACGTAGGCAGCCCGTTCGAGAGAATCGCCATTGACATCGCCGGCCCGTTTCCCGTATCCGACCACGGGAATAAATACATCCTTGTGGCAATGGACTACTTCAGTAAGTGGGCGGAAGCCTATGCCCTGACCAACCAGGAGGCCATCACCGTCGCCGACGTCTTGGTGAAAGAGTGGATATGTCGATTCGGTTTTCCCAATGGAGCTGCACTGGATCAAGGCAGAAATTTCGAATCAACCTTTTCCAAGAAATATGTCTACTGCTGAACATCCGCAAGACAAGAACCACGGCACTACATCCGCAGTCCGATGGAATGGTGGAACGGATGAACAGGACGATCAACCGCCACTTGTCCAAGGTTGTCTCTGACCATCAAAGAGACTGGGACCAGTATCTTCATTTGTTCCTGATGGCCTATCGATCCGCAGTTCACGAGTCAACCGGTCAAACTCCTGCTAGTATTATAATGGGCCGAGAACTGCGACTGCCTTGTGACCTGAAGTTTGGGATACCGCCAGGACAAGACACTGCGGGAGAGGACTACGTCAGCAAACTTCGGCAGAGAATGACCAAGTCCTTGTCAGCGAACGAAGCCCGTTAAAACGTGACGGGAAAACGACCTTGTGTACCGAATCCATAAGCCACCCGAGGGAAACCAAGGGTCGTCCATTTCAACAGGTTGGCCCTTACGCTGGAAACCATGACCAAGTTCGCACCCTCAAGCCACCGGAGGATGATATGACGTTCGAGAAGTTTATGTCCTTGTATTCAAACGGGCAGAAAGTTCTACATGGGGTTACTAGAGAGGAGTCACGAGACCTTTTCGAGGTGCCTGCTGACTACGCACTAGCGCACTGTGTGGCAGAAGATCTTCGAATGTCCAGGGGCATCGCCGTAGTGTTCTCCAAGAAATTTGGTCAACTCCAAACACTGCGGGGGCAGAATCCAGAAGTTGGTGGGGTGCTACAGTTGAAGAAAGGCCAGAGAAACATCTACTACCTAGTTACCAAGAGGCATTCCCAAGATAAACCGTCCTATGAAGATGTCTGGAAGAGTCTCACCAAACTAAGAGATACTATGGTGGACCAGAATCTGGTGGATCTAGCAATTCCAAAATTGTCCTGTGGTATTGATGGGTTGGACTGGAGAGTCATAAGAAGTATGCTGGAGGCGATATTCAGATCCAGCGGCGTCAAGATTTTGGTTTGCTGTAACCCTCTTCCACGACCGATCATGAAGACCGTGGAGTGTTACTTCCATCGAACTTCACGGTGCAGATATGGGGAGTCATGCAGATATCGTCACACTCCAAGGATGAAATTTCGGGACGAAATGTCTTTAAGAAGGGGGCAATGTAACGAACCTAGGCCGGACCTGTCGCCTCACATGTTGCCGTCGACAGCGATGAGATCATCCCCGGAGATGTTCGAGAACCATCCAGTGCGCTCTGCCGCGGAAGACAACGGTCAATATTGGAAACAATTGGAACACGCCGGTCGCCAACGGAAAGAATTCGAAACATCGAGAATGCTGTATCGGAGATAAATAGGCAACCCTCAAGTCTCAGAGAGACAGTCTGAACGAGCCCATACGATCGAGCTATTCAGTGGCGTAGTAATATAAATTAAGTTGTAGATTAAGTGTGAAATAAATCAGTAGAACCAAGTTAAGTTTATTTACGTTACAGTATTAACGTTGAACTTCGTTTTATTCCTTCATCTACGTTTTTTTCTTTTGGGTCACTTTGTTATATGAATATATTTAAAATCATCAAAACCAACCTCAAGAAAGTTGTAAGTGGCATAATGTCTCGCATTCGGATATGTTTTACTATTGGTTCTTTCACTATTGTAGTTTTCCTGATGATGGAAATAAACATTTCCGGAAGTTTGGATAACCCGTGAAGCGTTTATTTTTTCATTGCCTCTTACCCCAATATCTCTAGTTTTGTGAATATATATGTATATATATATATATATATACATATATATATATATATATATATATATCGAACAGTATAGGGCCTATTGTGAATCCTTGCGGAACTCCGTGTTCGATAGTTTCCGCCCTATCAGAGATCCCATCGTAACTTTCAAATCGTTTTAAACAATTTCCTGGAATACCAATATCCTCCAGAGCTTGCAAGAGTAAACGGTGACTGACGGTATCAAAAGCTTTCGACAAGCCAATGAGGTATGATTGTAACCGATTTTTTTGTTATTTTCTCAAATATTCTTGATAAGTGGTTAGTAGTGATATGGGCCGATAGTTGATTGTTTCCCTAATATCAACTCTTTGGAACAATGGGGTTATTATAGAATATTTGAATTCTGAGGGGTACACTGCCTTATCAACAGATATGTTTATAATATCAGTTAGAGGTTCCAGGATATATGGAGTTATTACTTTGATGGTATTCAGCTTTTGACCCATCGCTTATCAGTTGATTTTCCTCCCCTTAAATGTTGGTTTGATAGGATGCTGTATTCTTTCAAGTATGATTGTAACCGATTTTTTTGTTATTTTTTTAAATATTCTTGATAAGTGTTTAGTAATGATATGGGCCGATAGTTGATTGTTTCCGTTATATCACCTCTTTTGACAATGGTGTTATTATAGAATATTTGTATTCTGAGGGGTACACTGTTTTATCAACAGATATGTTTATAATATTAGTTAGAGATTCCAGTATATATGGAGTTATTACTTTGATGGTTTTCAGCTTTCAACTCATCGCTGCCAACCGAAAATAAGAATGCAGCGCCAAGGTGGACAGTCGTAGAACTATAAATATTGAAATTGGAGTTTTGTGTTGTATTGGTTGTGTGTGTATTTGCGTTATTAAAATTTGATTTTACAATAAATGAAAAAACTTTTCAGACTTCTATAGTGAACGAGTGTGTCACTGTGTATATATTTTCAATTTTTGTAAAGGTGGTAGGTATCATCATTCGTTTCAATTCAGTGAAAGTTATCCTAGGTTAGACGACTGTCGCAGAAATTACATACTACAGGATTCCAATAGTACTTTTTTTTAGGATCAAATGGCAAGACTGAGTTTAGTGGAATACTCGGGGTATCTCAAAGGCACGAACAATTCTGGAAGTGTTTATGAAGGCGAAGAAGTTTTAAATGCTGGTCACATAATATTATGTGGAAAGGTGAATTCTTACACTCCTGACAAAATCATGATTTGTGCTTTGTGCCTTCAGAATAGCGCACTTAATTCAGACCCACATCAAATTTGAGGAGAACTTCATTGTGACTCAGGGAAAGGGAGTATTAAAATTAAGACCATGTTGTGATCATGTAAAGCTGGAAATAGTGGTAGATGTAAATACATTTTTGCTGTTTTAATCAAGTGTAAAAGATTTATCATTTTACTAATTCAAAAAGGCGTTATCGTCTATTTTTAATAAGAATGAAATATGTGCTTATTGTCTTTGTTCGTTTTCTGTTGGTGTTTGATTTGTTTTAGGAAAAATCTTGAGATCATTTCTCAAACAGAAATGATATATATTTGTTCAGCACGAAAACACATAACGTACGAAAAATAAAAAGCTGTTTCCATAAAAGTCATGCCATGTTTTCGAAATAAAATCGAGCAGTGTGAATTAGAAGTCGATAACAATAGAATCTATTATTTTTTCCTAAGCTAATTCCTCAATCTGCAATTCCTAAGCATAAGTAGGTTGCTGTATAATATAGCCTAGATCATATTTGGTAATGGCTGGTCAAATTGAAACATTGTACTTTATGCTTTTAGCGTTGGAAGAAAAAGTTTCAGTCACAAAATTTTGGAAAAAATTTGGGCTTGATAATAATGATCTTCAAGCAATTTTGGATAATGCATGTCAGTGTTGTAAGATATTGTATTCAGAACTTTTCAATGAGGTTTCTGGTACAATAATCATCATTTGTCAACAACAAAGAGTGGCATGAACAGAGGAAATATAAAGTAACAGGTAGAAGTTTTATATTACCTAAATACCGTTGTTTAAAACCAAACTATATATATCTATTTATAGGTTCACCAATATATGAGTTATATACATACTCCAAATCTGAGTGGGATAACAAAGCATCAAGATATTTTTATTGTGAAGGCTTCCGTAATAAATTCACCGAACATGGAGTCAAGTACGAAGGTGATGCTTGAGATGCTTTTATTGCTCGAAAATCGTTTCAAGTTGTGGATTGTGGTATGGTTCTCTCACTCAAATCCTTGGCTAGGTTATTCTTCAGACGGGGTCATTTTTGAGGACCACAGACCTGTTGCTCTACTGGAAGTGAAATATATGAAGGTGACGTCCCTAAGAATTTTCATGAAATTAAATTAACACCCGATGTTCAGAATCATATTTTTTTTGATATTTCCACTTGCAAATAAGGTTGCGCATGATTTAATTCTTGAAAATGTCTGTTGAATGCAATCAGTTTCAATGATGGAAATCTTCAGTGTAGGAACTTCATTTTTCAGATGCTACCAGGAGCATAAATGAAGTTCTGCAAAACAGAAGCCTCATTGAAAAAAGGGGAAATGAATATTTTTTGAAAGAAAAACATAAATATTATGGTCAAATTCAGTTGGGTATGGCATTATTGAATGTGTCTACTTGTTATTTCTTATCATATGCTTCTTTTGATAAGAGTGTAGGAATATTAAAAATATATTTCAATTATACTTCCACAAAAAATTATTAACAGTGACAAAGAAAAACTTTTTTGAAAAAATGTAACATGTTATTTGCAAGACTAATAAACTTAGTTTTTTTACCTACCCGAATTGATCATTCCACTTTATCCTTCAACTTTACAGTCTCAACAAAGTCTTACAAATACTAATATATTGAATATTTTCGGGGGTACTACGGAAAGTCTTGTATCCCTTTTATTAAGGGGTGAACTCAATTTATATAAGATCTACCTAAAAATAAAGGAAATAAGTTTATATAACTATGCTACTTGAAACTAACCATATTGATACCTAGTCATCCAATTATATTATGGCTTGACGAATGAATCATCGAAAATAATAAAATACATTCAATCATATTTCAAAATACATGAAAATTTCATTGGAAATATTTCATTCACCAGTGGGTTACTGTCATCATCTGAAATTATTTCGACAACATATTCGGCGTATCATACCGCTATTCTGGAAAAATTAAAATGATGTGATGAAGAGGTATTATCAGTATTCTGAAATAAAAATTATAAAAAAAACATTTCAGTTAGTTAGTTACACGTGAAGCTAAATAAAAACTTGTAACTTATAAAAAAAATTATATAATTTCATAGTACATGTCAAAATGGAATATTTCCAATGAATTTTCCCAATATTATGGAAAATGAAGGTTGAAGGTAGTTTTCAGCATGATTTTTTTATTGCATGCATACTTATTGGACAATGCTGTAATTCATTATTTTTAAATAAGTAATCTAATTCCTTAAAAATCTTCAAATATTGAATTGGACAAATTGGTTATAGCACAAGCAATTGTAAATATATCTTTAACTTTCTTCACAAGAGTCCACTGCAATTTACATCCTAAAATTTTGAATATCTTAATACTCTCTTTCAATATGTACTCGAGCAGCTGCTACTTTAGCATTCAACAATGCTTTCTCGGTACTCAACTGTTTTTTATCTTTGAAAAAAGGGAGGGGGCTGATCAACTCTATTTCAAACTGATGACAAATATAATCTATTAAAAAGCCTTTGTCCACTATAATAGCATCCTGTGAACTTTCTAACTTCAAAATCAAGTCACTTTGCTGAAAAAAAGTTTTATCAGATGCTCTTCCGCCATATGCTTCACTAATAAAATCAATTAAACCTCCAGGAGAAATGCCCGTCATAAATTTAACTGTGTTATTAGATTTATACTTCACGCCCTACTTTGGGAGACCCTGTGAAACCCTGGCCCCCTAACTGTTTAGGGTGCCCACTAATTATCTTGCTTGGCTTGCGAGAGGTTGAAACATTTTAATTCAGTGATAGTATAGTGAAATAAAAAGTGAAGTGAAAACTATTATGGTTCATTGAAAATTATTAAAGGGCAAAAAATAACACAATGGTGAATACAAAAATAGTAAAGTGAACAATGACCAAAATAAGTAAATAAAAGTAACACTTACATTATAATGAAAACCCAGGGAAGGAGATGTGTCATCATGGACTGGCAGCATAAGCAGGCACAATAAAAAGAGCCGAGCCAAAAACAATATTTTCAATTTATATTAAAAATATCGTTGAGTCATGATTTATTGCGCTGCCTATTGCAGAATCAGTGTTCTTGCCATTCAGTACTCAGGAGTTGAATTGGAATCCGACACCTGGTTAATGAACGGTGATGAACTTTGAATATGCAGGAAATACTGTATTTCAATAAATGTGATACTGAATGATGAATTACGAATGAATAAATGAACTATGGAATTTTCAACTTCATCTTCAGGTCTGATAAATTAATTCTGAATTTTGAAAAAGAAATGATTGCTATATTTATATTGGGTAATATTTTTCATACTTGACAATACTGAGAGTAAAATCTGATTCGGCAGCAAAGGCATTTCGGTTTTTGTATAAAAATGTGTGTACAATCTAGGATGATTCTAAAATTCTTTAAACTTTCAAAACATTTTGGCATGTTTTTCTGTATTTCAGGAAAATCTGGAAATCTTATAACAAAACTTAGAGCACTATCTGTTGTTATCAGGTCACACAAAGAAGACACTTCAAAATCCTTGAAAGTTTTGGGCCCAATATGATCCGGCTGACTCTGAAGAAGCTGTAATACACCTTGTGCAGCTTCGATTTCATCTTGAGAAGCAGTTTGTGCAGCAGGTTTGATTTCTTCACAAGAGCATTCTTCAACAACAAGTTTTTCTTTGTTGAGACTTCTTTATCACAATCTTTCAGTTCTACTACTAGAACATTCAGGTTGTTCCTTTGTAGTAGTAGATCCAACAGGAAGATTTCTGGAAGGCACAGCAGTCTTTTCCAAAAACTTCTTTCGTTTGGAACTGGAATCCGTAAACGATTATCCCCACCAATATAACCCAAACTTTCATGTGTAATCCGTGCTTACCTCGATAAAAATAATCATCATCGATGAATTGCAAGGAACATACTTTCATATTTCTTGTAACTGGTTTATCGATTTTGAGTTTCAGTTGCCGAACTTTTTCCAAACACGATATTTATCACCAGCTTGAAGAAAAGCATGGAAATTGATATTTGAACTTTTTCTTTTCAGGAAGAACACTGAGGAATTGAACAATATCGATTTGAACGACTCATAACTTTTGAAATGATTTCAAAATATAAATATTTGAAAAAAATCACACAAATACAAAGCATAATGCAAGAACTATGTCAGTTACTCTGATTGTCACCAGGCGGCGTAGCGCTTATTTTGATCTGGTTGAAGGGCTGCATACAAGAGTTGGGCATAGTTGCTCCACTGAACTGGAATAGTGGGTCTTTTTTATTCTTCAGCTAAGTTTCTTCTCATGTCAATGTACGTCCTGTGGAATTCATTTGCTATATCATATTTTTTTATTGATCATTTACCATTGACACTTTTGATTTTATTATTGTTAGTTTTCCCCTTTGTGATTTCATTCATTTCTTCTATTACTGTCCACAGATATTTTGAACTATTCTTATTACAATACATTTTTTGTTTATTGTAATTATTTTTAGTTTTTATTATTAATGCGTTCAGTTTGTTTCTGAATATTTTGAAGTCCCTCCTTTGCTCTATGTTATATGGTTGTTTATGGATATTCAGGTACCTGTTATTTTATTTTTTATCGACATAATTTTGCAGGTCATGCAGAGTGCGATTATGTTATTCTTCCTTCGGAATAGACACTTTTCTGTACATACTTCAAAACCCTGTTTGATTTAGGTATTTGTTATGATTTGTTTTGTTTTCCACTCCCTTGCCCAGCCAAATCGTTGTGAAGTGGTATGTTGCATGTGTTCTCAGAACTAAGGGAATTATATTTTTTTCAGGATTTCATCAAACTTGATGAGAATATGATCTGAACATGATTTGGCATTACCCTGGACTCTAGTTGCTACATTTATTGCAGATTGGCAACCGAACTAATTTAAAATGTTCAATTATTCCTGTGGCGTATCTAGGAATTATGCTTGGGGAGGTTATGACATGAATAAGTTAAATACCTCTACCTATAGGTACAAAAAACAAGTGTTTTTTCATTCGAATTAAAACAAAAATAGAAAATGTAATAAAATTAAAATTACAAAATGAATTCTAGTCTCCTGTATTTCATATTTGCAAACTTTTCAATAACATTTGAAAAATCTATTTGCACATCTGTATAAACATGAAGTAGAGCTAATCCAACCAACCACACTAACTGGCATTGTATTTAAAATATGAAGACACTTTTTTATCAACGGAAATATGTTAGCGTCACAAGATTTAAAAAGAAAAAAAATTCAAACTGAAAAAATAATACTATCAGCTGAACACTTGAAAGAAGGTAATTTCCTTGGAAAATAATTTTTCATTGAATTTTAATAATGCGAGGCTATTGTTTATTAAGTAATTTTTTTGGAACCACCGATTTTATTAAAAACCTAATAATTGTTCACAGAATGACTCCATCTTCTGTTTTGATTCCTAGAGCACATTTGACATGTGTACTCGATAATATCACGCATTGTATAGCGTGATATTATATGTATGTGATGTTTAAAAGTTGATTATTTTGTCAATTATAAATTTCTTAAGTTAACAAAATATGAGAAATCAAGTAAATGGTATAAATTTTTTTTATTGATATTTCACATTATCATCAGTTTTATGTCTGACAAAGGTATTTTACAACGATTCAAAAAAAATACGCAATTTGTTCATAAAATATTCCTACACAAATGAATAAGTTGAATATTTTTTTAAAATTGTTTTTTTGCATTAGTTCATTATGATTGAAAAAAACATTCTTAATTTTTTTTTATGTTTAAAATAGTTTTTCTTTTGTTTTCTTTAATATTAAAATAATATATTAATTTTGTATTTTTTATTTATAATTGGTTGTTCTCCACCTAATAAAAAAAACTGATTTTATTCATTATGTAATTGCTTATTCACTTAACAATATGTTATAAAAAAATTTTGATTGGCATAATTTTTTTTTGAATGGAATAAATAATAACAAAAACAATCATATACGACAAACTATAAAAAACTCAATTTTTTTTTACATTTTGATGTATATGGTTGTTTTCATTATTTTTTGTACCATTAAAAAACAAATTGCCAATCAAAGTTTGTTTAATTGTTAAGTAAATGAATACACAATTACTTTATTCATGAAAAAAAATTATTCAATCAATCAATCAATCAATCAATTTACATCAAAAATAACAAATTATATGTTGAAGAAGTAGCTTATGGGATAGAGGATCTTCTCGAATTCGAAACCCAAGAAGAAAAAAGTCAGTCAAATAGCGCCCCCACCACCCCAACCATACCTATTAAAGTCACCACACCATCAGCCCCCACTGAAGAATTTACACAAGGCGAGACATTTAAACGGGAAGAAAAGAAACTCCAGGCCACTCCAAAACAATTTCAATTGCAAAAACCATCAGCCAGACCCCCATACAGACCCAAAACTCGATCAGTCAGATCATAAAAATGCAGTGAAAACAACTAAAATTCACCAAAAGTCAGGAAAAAACATCAAATCCAAGGGAAATATCCAAAAACTCTATTGAAACTTCAGACGCTCAGTGATGACAAGAACCCTCACTAGAAATACCAATGAATCAGTGCAACTCCCTTGGGAAACAAGCAGCAAAAAAAGGTATACCGAAACTATCGCCGTTTTCTTCTTTTTTTCCAAGACATTTTAAATAATGAATATATAGTTTTAAGGCTTTCACAAATTTTATATATTATTGTTTTCGCTATGGATAACTATATCAGAAATTTCCAATGCAATGGAATTCACACTGAAACTGTAAATGATTCAGAACAATGCAGTCAAATCCTGTCAGTAAATGAAAGAAATGCAAACTTCAAAATGATGCACAATAACATTAGAAGTATACACAGAAACTTTGAGGAAATGAAAGTATTCCTGAGTCAACAAAGCAGTACATTTGACTGCATCATTTTCACTGAGACATACCAAATTGAAAACGTTGATCTATATAAACTGGTAGGATATGATATTATTTATAATGAATTGAGGAAATGAAAGTATTCCTGAGTCAACAAAGCAGTACATTTGACTGCATCATTTTCACTGAGACATACCAAATTAGGTGACGTCACAGTCACACAACTAGAGATCCACATCTATAGCAAAATCATTCATGTGATGGCACTATATAGATCGCCATCAATAGATCCATTCAGATTCAATATGCATTTGCAAGAGTTTCTTGAATAAAAAAATAAAGAATATGATTATGAAATAATTGTGGGGGATATAAATATTGACATACTCAAAAAAGTTGATTACGCCTCAGAGTACTTGAATATTCTCAATCAGTTTGGATATGAATCCATGATAAACAATTATACACGTGTCCAAGGTGACACAAAATCATGCTTAGACCATATTTTCCTTAAAACAAAAACAGACCTTGAATACACCCTACCACTAGTGGTGCTTACTGATATAACAGACCATTTTGCGATAGTTCTACAAATTATTGTCCCAAACAGAAATTGTAAATCAGAAAATAACCAAAATATAATTTCCTACATAAACTACAAAAAGTTGAAACAAACTATGAACGATACAGATTGGGGTTGCGTTTATGAACAAAACACGGTTGAAGATAGTGCAAACTCATTTTTAAAAATAGTCTCCGATGGCATTGAAAAGTGTAAAGTTACGAAACGAATACCAAATGATAAACAAAAAAGAAAACAATGGATAACACCTGGAATCGTAAAATCAATTAACCACAAAAATAAATTATTCTCATTGACAAAATTGAACCCAAATAATCTAGAACTTAAACTAGAGTATAATAGATACAAGAAAGAAATTCGAAAACTCATCCAAATAAGAAAAGCTGAATACTACAGGAAACTAATAATCGACAATAAAAATAATCAACTTGGCATTTGGAAAGCAATAAATACATTGCAATCAAAATCTTTCAACAAAACGACTATTACCATGATAAAAAACAACAAAAACGAACTTATAACAAACCCACTGGATGTATCAAAAGAATTCAATGAAAACTTCATTAACATGGGCGAAAACCTCGCAGAAAAGATAACACCAGATGTAAATTATGAAAAACCAAGGAAACGCGTAACACATTCTCTATATCTCTCGCACACAAATGAAAAAGAAATAAAAGAAGTGATTAAAAAGCTAAGAAATAAGAAAGCAACCGGTTATGATAATATTGAGGCAGAAACACTAAAACAAATTTTACATTTCATTGCAGAACCACTGACATTTGTCATTAATCTTATAATCGATACTGGAGAAGTCCCGTCAATCTCCAAAATCTCAGTGGTAAAACCAAAATACAAAAAAGGTGATAAATTAGCTACAGCAAACTACCGACCTATATCCTTAATATCCAGTTTTGCCAAAATATTCGAGAAAATCATCAAACAAAGAGTCTGGTGTTATCTAAAAAAGTATAAAATCATATCTGAAAAGCAATATGGATTCCAAGAAGGTATCTCAACCCAAGACCCAATAGCACGACTGATGGAAAAAATCTATTGTGACCTGGATGACCAGAAACCATCGCTAGCCGTATTTCTAGACCTAGCGAAGGCTTTCGATACAGTGAGTTTTTCGCTTCTAATCAAATCCTTAGAGGATATTGGAGTACGGGGCTTACAACTAGATCTATTCCGGAACTATCTAGAAAACCGAATACAAATCGTGAACATAAATGGAACCTTCAGCACTCCAGGAACTTTAAAATACGGAGTACCGCAGGGAACCGTTCTGGGTCCCTTGCTATTCATACTATACGTGAATAACCTATTTCTTCTGGATACAGCTGGAGAAATTATCACCTTCGCAGACGATACGGTCATATATTATAACGATGTGGATTGGGACAAGATTAAAATTAAAGTTGAAAAAGATTTTCTTCAAATTGAAAAATGGTTCAAAAATCAATTGCTCACCATAAATTTTGAAAAAACGTTTTTTATACCTTTCAGCTCATATAAAAAAAACTTACCACATTTTAAAAAACTACAAATCGTGGACAATCACAAAACTATCGAGATAAACTCAGCCACGAGCGTAAAATACTTAGGTATTCATATTGACAGCCACTTAAAGTGGGATACCCATATAGAATATATCATGAAAAAACTACGATCGTTAATCTATTTATTCTATAAATCCAGAAATTTTCTCCATCAAAATGACCAAATTACCCTGTATAATGCCTTGGTAGTACCACACCTCAGTTATGGAATAATTGCATGGGGTGGAATACTGAAAACTCATCTACTTCCGCTAGAAAATATACTCAAGCGTTTTTACAAAATTATTCTAAGAAAACCCCATACATATTCTTCGGAAAAATTACTCCAGGAAATCAAGCTCTTCAATCCAAGACAAATATATTTCTATAATGCTGCCAACCACCTAACAAAAATAAATATACCGCTCAACAAAACAAATAAAACTGTTGGACAAAGAAGTTTAAACTACTTAGGCCCCAAAATTATAAACTCGCTTCCGTTCGAAATTATAAATATACATTCCACAAAAAAAATCAAAATACTCCTAAAAAAATTCGTATCAGGAAATAAAACAACAATAGAAAAAATTATAGACCCCAAAAATAACTGAAAACAAAATATTTATATCCCAAACTTTTATACTTTTATATTTTAGATTATGTTTAATATTTTTAACAAAATTTTCCATTTTACATCCTGTACTGTGTATACGTATATATTTATTGTCATTTTACTTTTCGTACCATTTTATATTTTATATAGCTTGTACCTTATACTTATATTATCAACATTCACATTTATATATATTTTTTTTATCGCACACAGTGACTAGTGCTTATCCCTTATAAGTGCTCGACACTCGCGAATATATTCCAACGTTAAATTGTAAACATAGGAACTTGTGAGCCTTGTTCAATAAACGTTATTATTATTATTATTAGTTAAAAAAGTGTTCAATCACAACACAGGAACCTACATTGTAACATACTAACTTAGGTAACACGTCAGATGAGCTTAAAAAAGACAGACACCAATCTACATAACATTAAAACTAGGCTGTCAGAAGCAAAAAGCAGTATTTGTACACAGAAAAATAGTATTTGTAAACGGAACAGTATGCACAAGTTACAATTAATAACACACACTATACTTAACAAGACATGTTGAAAGCAACTATTTTTAAAACAATCGGTGAGAAAATTTCATTTCTGTAGAAATTCGTCAACGGAGTAGTGTGCTTTCAGCACAAGATGGTTTTTCAGCTTAGCTTTAAAGGAATGTAAGCTAGAGGCAGATTTGATATTGTCGTCAAGAGCATTATAGAGTCTGACACCAATCGATCCCGGATGATTCTGCGACACTGATAGTCTAGCGAATGGTTGTTGTAGTTTATATTTATTTCTAGTACTATAGTCGTGAGAGTGTCCACAAGTAGGAATATTAGTAATATTCCTCCTCACATAGACAATGCAGTGGTATATAAACAAACATGGTAGAGTCATTATACCAATTTTAACAAAAAGTGGTTTGCAATGTTCTCTCGGGCGTACCGCCATCATTAACCTTACTGCTTTTTTTTGAATGGCGAATATTTCTTGTGCCTTGGATGTAGCACCCCAATGAATTATTTCATAGCACATAAATGACTGAATAAGACTGAAATATACCAGTTTCGAGACTTCAAGAGAGAGTGTGTTTTTCAATTGACGGAGTAGAAATATGTGTTTACTGAGCTTGAGTTTTATATACTCAATATGATTGCTCCAGGTGAGTTTAGAATCAATATTGATTCCTAGAAATCTTGTGTCAGAGACTTGTCGAATTGATGTATTGTTCAGCTTCACTAGGTGGCTGCTATCTATTGAAGAAGATTTTGTAACAAAATTATTCATTTGAGTTTTGGTTATATTGAGAACTAATCCATTCAA
This sequence comes from Gonioctena quinquepunctata, assembly GCA_018342105.1. Taxonomy (NCBI): domain Eukaryota; kingdom Metazoa; phylum Arthropoda; class Insecta; order Coleoptera; family Chrysomelidae; genus Gonioctena; species Gonioctena quinquepunctata. Next base: position 124,141 of record JAFIRS010003062.1, on the reverse strand, counting down.
ATCACACCACTCGGAGAGTTGATTTGTAGCATTCTGCGCATTACAAAGCATAGTGGGAATACTATCAGCTGATATAACGAGATTGGTATCATCTGCATATACAATCGATAGAGAAGCAGCAGAGCAATAAGTCGGAAGGTCATTTATAAAACAAATAAACAGCAGGGGCCCGAGTTAGGTAGAGAAAAACAAATCATTAATTTGAAAAAAAAAATTTATATATATATTATTCAAATAATAAACAAATCAAAAAAACATTATAACCAAAAAATATATTTTTTTTTATTTTTTTTTAATCACAAACTCTTAGCAACCTAATGCAAAAAAAATTTTGGGAAATATTCAACTTATCCATTTGTTAATAAATATTTTATAAACAGAAACCGTTTTTTTTTTCAGAACGTTGTAAAATGCCTTTGTCAGACATAAAACTGTAATAATGTAAATTATCAATTAAAAAAAATTACAATATCCACTCGATTTCTCATATTTTGTTAATTATAGAAATACCTAATTACCAAAATAATCAACTTCTAAACAATTTGATAACGTGGTATTATTTAGTACACATGTAAAATGTGCTCCTAGAAGCAAAAAAATTATGGCGTCATTCTGCGAACAATTCGATATCTAATAAAATCGGCGGTTTAAAAAAAACTACTTAATTAACAATAGCCTCACATTATCAAAATTCAATGAAAACTTTTTTTCCAACGAAATAACATTCTTTCAAGTATTCAGAAGATTTGAGTGGAGATGTGGAGTGTGGTGGCCATCCCATCAATTAAAAAAAAACTGTTGCTTGGAGCGGGTAATTACCCTCATTACCCCTCCCTTGAATACGCGCTTGAATTATTCTACGGTATTTCTATCATCTGGTATCAATGTTTATATCATCTATGAAAATGCAAAGATCATCTTCGCCATTTTTATTATCTTTTAAGGGTAAGAAAATAAGGGATGATTTATCCGATTTAGATGATTCTTTTTTATTGTATAGGGTATGCTTCGGAATTGGTCCCATTCAAATTTGAAAAAAATACATCACAAAGGGTGGAAAAATAGGGAATGATTTATTGATTTAACACCTGTGAACCGATTCTGTTGAAACTTGGCACACATATGTAGTTCTGATGAAACTACAACATAATGGAGGCCCGGAGTTATTCTGATGATGGAGACGAAAGACAGTCGAGGGATCTCCTCAACGGTTCACAGCAGCTACCTCGTGTTTTGGGTAATATGTACATATACAGGGCGTCCCAAACTCGATGGCCTATTCGACGTTTCTGGAGAACAGGACACAGGATTATATTTAAAATATGGTTTCTTGGGTAACTAGTTTTGCTTCATCGATCTGAAATATTTTCAGCACTGCAGCGTTGCCGCTTATATTGAAAAGTAGCAACAACTTAGATATTTTAAATGGGACACCCTGTGTATTAATTTTCACTTTGCTATTACTCAACGATCAATGTTCTGTGCATCAGTTATAAGAAGGAATTCGATATGATTTATCATGTTCCTATACCTACCTAAATAGTCTGCTTTCTGAAATAAAAGCAAGTTTCTATAAAAATCGTATTATTTTGCCATATTTTGTATGACATTTAACATGGAATATGTCATTATGAAAATTCGATAAATAGTGCATCAATAATAAAACGATTACGCGTTCATTACCAAAAATTTGATCAGAGAAGAATCAAAATGCAAAGCAATAACTATTCGAACGAAGTTTTGATGAAATTGTTATTCTTCATGGTCAATTTGATCAAATTATAGCGAGAACATGCAAAAAGTTCTGTAGTGTATTGAAGTGTATGAATAATAAGATGACAAATTGATTGTACAAAGAATGATTAATCTACAGGGTATTCCAAATTCGAATGCCTATTGGACGTTTCTGGAGATCTGAGATATGAATACTCGAAATTGTGTATCCCACGATAAGATACTGCGATCTAGCTCTTAAACATATTTTCACGGTGAGAGGGTTGTCTGTATTTGGATTCTGCTGACAAATACAAATAACTTTCAACTGAACATGTCGTATACCTATTTCTACCATTTATTGAATATTAATTATTTTGTAATTGTTTTGCTACCAAAATAGGACCAACTTGAATTCAAATACCTCCTTATCTGTTACCCACACAGGGCTCAAATTCAACTTTCACCCAGAAAATATTGAGTAATTTCAGTAACATCGAATGATTTGACCATATTTTATACAGGGTGTCTGAAATACATATTATTGTAGGTGATTAGAAAACACGGCCATGAGTCATTTTATTCAAATGGTACACCCTGTATATTATGTCAAATTCGGATTCTACTGAAAACTACAAAAAAATAAATAATTACTGAAGGACGTTTTTTCCAGTATGACTCAAACCTATTTCAAAATTTTACTGAGATAGTTCTTCAATTAATCTTTACTAAAACTGAATTGCATCATCTGAGAGTTGAAAAAAAAACTCAAGTTTCAGCTGTATCTACAAAAGTATGAACATTTTGAAGCGAATCATTCCAGATTGATTTGATTTTTTAATCAGATCATTTCAATTGGGTAATATTACCTATTTCGATTTGTTATACTGGGAAATGAAAATAGTAGTAGTGTGCCATGACCAGAAAAGAGCAAGACAATCTTCAGTTTGAGAAGCAGTGATTTTCATGATGTATCTGTCAAAATAGACAATCATACATATTCAAATGCAGAAATTTAAAATGTCTATAGAAACTTGCTTTCATTTTGGAAACCAGACTATTCAGCTATAGGAACATGATACATCATTTGGAATGAACTTCAATTGTCTTTCAGGATATTTGACAATATACAGGATATTTTATTTACAAAAATTTACTTTTACCATTTTTGTATCTATCGGAAAAATCACGAATTTTTAACGACCCTGTATAATGGAAAACGAATTCCCTCAAGCCAGGATCCAACGGCGCGTAGAGTGGCACTGCTCGCGCCTAACTTGCCCGTTCACCTGCCGTCGGATAGGGCAGGCTTGGTGATCTCAGGTCGGCGCGGTGAGTCCCGTCGTCTGTCGGTAAATGAACACGGTTCAAAGGAGCTCGGACCATGGCACTCAACATGTGTATACCGCTCCAACGACGCGGCTAGGCGCGTGATACTGTCAGTGCCGTGGTAACTTTCACGAAGTGGTGTTAGAATTTTCATCCCTCTAAGAAGCCGAGCCGATTATTTGGAACCCACGGGATCCAAATCATAAAAACAGGAATTCAATTCGTGATGCCTGAAAGCGAATTGAAGAGCAAATGGGTATAAAATATTCAATGGCAGAATTGAAAAATTTCAACCGCCAACACTGCCGGCGTACAACATACTACAACCGCTGCGTGTCCACGTCTGAAACCGCGATCCGACATGCGCCGTGGGAACGCGAAGGGCCCGACACATTTCGTTGCGCCAACCTTGACACTCAACCCTCAATCCAGGATTGCCACTCAACGCGCCGTTGGATCCCGGCTTCAGACACAACTGATGCACAGAACATTGGTAAACTAGGGAGAGATAAACTACACCCAAAATTTTAGCTTTGTACGAGTCCAAATACCGCAGTACTAAACATTTAAGGGAACCTTTGCACAAAAAATAAGGAAATCAATGAATTTCTCGAAAACCGCTTGAGATAGGTATAAGTATTTCACAAAAATGATCGTGAAGCAATAGCAAAGCGAAAAATGCAATAATATACAGGGTGTCTTATTTGAAATATCAAAGTTGTTGCTACTTTTCAATATAAGTGGCAAAGCCGCAGCGCTGAAAATATTTTGGATCGAAGGAGCAAAACTAATTACCCAAGGAACCAAATTTTAATAATAATCCAGGGTCCCGTTTTCCAGAAACATCGAGTTTGGGACACCCTGTATAATTGCATGTCCTGACTGTCTCACTGATATACGATCAACGCTCAGACCAAACCGCTGGACTTAAGAGCTAAAATGAGGACAGCATATTTTTTTGATATTCCATCCCTAAAGTGAAGGTGGGTGAGAAGGGGGTGAAAGTGAAAGTATAGTTGATTTTGAAATCAGAGTCATGGAAATAAGTATTCGGGCTCTTCTTCAAAAGTAAAGATAAATATGTTTCAGGGTTTTTGAAAATTTAACCCCAAAGGGGTAAAAGAGGGTGGAAAGTCTATATAGTTAGTTTTGAACTTAGGATCATGGAAATTGGTATTTGGGGATCTCTGTTTCAAATAAAAAACACATGATTCGGTGTTTTTGGAAATTCAACTCCTAAAGGGGTGAAATGGGGGTTCAATTGGGATTGGAAGTTTGTATAGGAATTCCGTTAGTTTTCAAGTTGGGTCATAAAAATTGGTATTTGAAGTATTTGTTACAATTGGAAGAAATATGTATTTCATTGTTTTTAGAAATTCAACCCCTAAATGGGTGAAATGGTGGGTGAAAGTTTGTTTGGGGGTTCCACCAGTTTTCAAGTTATGGTCATGAAAATTGTTAGTTGAAGAATTTGTAAGGGATAAACAAATACATGTTTCAGTGTTTTTTATGAATACAACCTCTAGAGGGGTGAAAGTTTTGTAAGGGTTCCGTTAGCTTTGGAGTTAGGGTCATACAAATTGGTATTTGAGGTTTTTGTTACAAATAAAGAAAAACATGTTTCAGTATTTTTGGAAATTTTATCCCTGAGGAGGTGAGTGAATTTGTAATAGTTATCACAAAAAATACAAAGTTCAACGCGGACGAAGGCGCTGGTACCAGCTAGTTATAGTATATAACAGTTAATAGTTAAGGTAAGGTGGGTAAGTAGTATTTTTGAAGTAATCTAAATTAAGTAGGTAACAATTGATAGATTTTAGCTACAAAAAAAATCAAACTTTTCAACAAAAAATTGAACCGGTACGAAAAAAGAAACTGAAAAGCAAAAAATAAAACGAACTTTTTAGTCTTAATAACCAAGCTTCAAAACTGATGTAACTTATTCGACGCCAATCAATAACATTCCAAAAATGCGCTCTCCGCACGACCACTCGCAAAGACGCTGTTTTGCTGATATTGACTTCGAGAAGACTCGGCAATTTTTGGCGAAAAGACGCGCCGTGGACCTCGCTGCGTTCATTTTACGGATGACGTAATTAATGTCAATGAAAATAGTTTGTGGCATTCAGACGAGAAAATGAAAAACTAGAACTGAAAAATAAAAATGTGGATCAGCCAGGGATCGAACCTGGGACCTTTCGATTTCTAGTCGAACGCTTTCCACCTGAGCCACTGGTCCTTGTTCGAAACCGACGATTCACACCTTCAAATTCAGTTCTGTGTTAGTGACGAAGATGATGAGGGTTAATGTGATGCATGAAAACATTCACGCATGCACATCTAATGAAAATTATATTGTTCTATCCGCCGGTGTCAATCATGTTTACGATTTTCGACCAACTTCAGATCGGAAATTTTCAAGTGTGCATGACTCGAGCCAAGTAAATAAAAAATGATGAAGTAGATAGCGCCTGTAATTAAATATGAATGGAAATGGTTTGTGGCATTCAGACGAGAAAATGAAAAAGTAGAACTGAGAAATAAAAATGTGGATCAGCCAGGGATCGAACCTGGGACCTTTCGATTTCTAGTCGAACGCTTTTCCACCTGAGCCACTGGTCTTTGTTCGAAACCGACGATTCACACCCTCAAATTCAGTTCTGTGTTAGTGACGAAGATGATGGGGGTTAATGTGATGCATGAAAACATTCACGCATGCACACCCAATGAAAATTATATTGGTCTATCCGCCGGTGTCAATCATGTTTACGATTTTCGACCAACTTCAGATCGGAAATTTTCAAGTGTGCATGACTCGAGCCAAGTAAATATAAAATGATGAAGTAGATAGCGTCTGTAATTAAATATCAATGAAAATAGTTTGTGGCATTCAGACGAGAAAATGAAAAACTAGAGCTGAAAAATAAGAATGTGGATCAGCCAGGGATCGAACCTGAGACCTTCCGATTTCTAGTCGAACGCTCTTCTTAATTGATGTGCTTGTTTGTTTGGCGCCGACTCAAAATTAGTTACTCACATTAGTTTTGGAGCTTCGTTATTGAGACTGCAAATGTTATTTTTGCTTTTCAGTTTTTTTTTCGTCGGTTTAATTTTTTGTAAACAGTATTTTTCTATCTGTGGTGATATGAATTTTAAGTACCTTGATGTTATTGAAAATTCCGATTGATTTGTGGGAGAATTGTAAGGACGTTCTAACGTAGGCTACTATTCCATCATTTTGATTATAATTACTCTCATTGCATATCACGTTATATCCGTTGATATATATGTGGAGAAATACCTACGGCATTGTAACGGTAAAACATTTCGGAAATATAGTTGGTTGCTTCGGAAAAAATGAGTGGAATTTTCAGCATCTTTGAGATTTTTCTTGGTTTGTTTGTCCATCCTAATCATCATATCTATATTTTATCTATATTCCCTACTCTATTTTATACAGACAACTATGTTAAAACCTTTATGTTTATTATAAAAAATATGTGATATTTTGCAAGATAACTGTTTCTACAGCGGTTCAAAAGTTAAGTGTTATTTTAACTATGCGTGTGTGATATCTGTATTTTGTAATTTGATTTTGTGTTTACCATTTTGTATTTCTCATTGATTGTATATCTCATTGATTATGTGTCTAACAATTGTATACCTGACTTATCCTATATCAGGATGTATATGATCTTGAAGGACTAATGAATTATTATTATGATTTGTGATATCAGAAGTTAGATAGCGTTATTCAAAATTTCATAGTTGGAGTCGTTATCGTGCTAGGAGGATGATCATGTATTTATGATTCATCCTGCGAAAAACCCAGCATTTTCAATCAAATTCAAACTTTCCGAGCAACATTTCATTCGTAAGACGAAAAAAATGCTGCTGGGGTTGATTCCATGGAGTATAACGTTGGAATCATTCCCTTGTTCAGAGAATCTACCCACTATGATACGGAACATGAAACAAATTCCTTCTGTTTAAACAATAACCCCGGAGGAATTTTCCCATTTGTAGAACAGTGGAACCAGTGGACCAGTGAATATTGTGAAACCACAGCCTACGTGTCTTAATTTTCTGTAGAATTGCGATAATTTGTTGAGGGTGAATTTATGGGGCTCATGGGACAATCGCACATCACTGACGATAAACTTTATATATGAAAGTTATGAGTAAAAACTTAAGCCATTGTTTTCATACCCCAACAAAATATGTTTTTCGAATAATAAATTTATCTGTCGATGAGTGGTTGAACCCGATTTTTACTCACCAGTCATTAACACTTATTTTTTTTTCTTAGTTGAATAGCTCTTGATTGTGATGAAATTAGCATTTCTTTACATCAGAGTATAATAACTGGATAAAAATATGGAAAATTTATAGAGAATACAGAATAAAGGTTAAACTGAATATTTTTGTACCTCTTTGCATAAAAAATAATCACAAATCTGCACTTGTTAGTTCGAACTATATTTTATAACGGAAAAGCGCAGATTAATTGTGTCAAATTCATTCCATGTCTCCAGAATATAGAATTCGGGTAAGCACTTTCATTATGTTTTCATACACTTCCCTAAGAATGAAAAGCTCATTTTATGAACGATACGCAGATAAAGCGAATCATTCATGGAACCCCAATATTCACCCATTAAGTAGGCATGTCGAACAGATGAAGATATGGAGAGATTGGCAAACCAGTACAATTTCGTGAGAAAAGAGTATAACGAAATACAAACATGTATGAAAGGAGTAAAATTGGAAAAAAAAATCATTCAACATAACTCGAGAGGAATGAGTACTACTAAATACAAGAAATTAATACTAGGAAACTCAATGTTTAATGTTATAACATTGTGTTTTCACTATATATAAATATATATATATATATATATATATATATATATATATATATATATATATATATATATATACTCCTCCGTATCTTCCGTAATTATTGGATTAGAATTCTGTTATTTCCACGATCGTTAGATATACCAAAGATGAGTCTAAATTTTTCTGGGGATAACCTGAGTGACCTACACTGCGCGCCAGAGGCGATGAATATATCGATTTTTCCAAAAAAATAATATTAGAGGGCAAGGTAGGCCCAAAATTCTCACGAATTTGTTATCAGGACATCAACTTTGGTAACAATCCGTACTTTCGCTAAAAAAAAATCAGTTCTGAAAAATCCGAATTTGTCTTACTTCTCATGGAAACACCCCCGTATCTTCAGTAATTATTGTAGTAGAATTCTGAAATTTTCAAGATCGGTAGATATACCGAAGTTGAGTCCTAATATTTTTTGGGGTTAATCTGAGTGACATACAAGGCGCGCCAGGGGCGATGGATAAAACTATTTTTGCGAAAAATAATATAAGAGGGCAACATAGGCCCAAAATTCTTACGGATTCGTGATCAGGACATCAACTTCAGTCACAATCCATATTTTCCTGAAAAATGTTCAGTTCTAAAAAATCCGAATTTGTCCCACTTCCCATGGAAACGCCTCCGTATCTTCCGTAATTATTAGAGTAGAATTCTGAAATTTCCATGTTTGTTAGATATACCAAAGTTGAGTCCTAATTTTGTAGGGGTTAACCAAAGTGGCATACACTGCGCGCCAGGGGCGATGGATAGAACGATTTTTGCTGAACGAGCATTGAGATCTTTTGTAAGAAGATCGGGGTCTTCGTACCTTAAGAGAACTGAATCATGATGACATTCGTTCGGCTTGACTGGATGGATTTGAGGACTGAATCCCAAAAAAAGCGCCTGGTTATGATGGATATACTGATCGAATGATCAAGTATTTTTCGGATAACCAGGTGCAGTCACTACTGAATATTATCTATCAAGGTGGAAGCATGCCATTTTAGTCATGATTCCGAAGGAGGGACAAAACCCGAACTTTCCTCAAAATTATCGACCGGTCAGTCTGCTTTGCAGTTCGGCTAAGTTTGCTGAGAAAGTCGTCCTGGAAATGCTCGATGACGAGGAGGACAGAAATGCCCTACCGGATGAGCACTCTACCGAGCTTCAGATTCTGAAGCTGGTGGAAGACACGAAAAAGTCTCCAAACACCAACAATATTGGTCATGTTATACTTCTTGACATTGGTAAAGCTTTCGATAGAGTATGGCATGAGGGCCTGCTTTCAAAATTAATTGACCTCCACTTGTCTCTGAGCCTGGTGAAGGGAATAAGGTCATTTCTCATGGGTAGGATATTCCAGGTTGAGGTCGACAATTATCTTTCGGATCCAAGGGAAATTGAGGCCGGCGTTCCTCAGGGAGCAAAATTGCCCTATGTCCTTCTCCACGTCAGACATACCTAGGAGAGAACACGTGAGGATCTCCCTTTACGCTGACGATACGACCTTGCTTTCTCAGTCGACCCTCTGATGGGTGACGTTTATATGCAGAACGCATTGAACGACCTCCAGTGGTATCTGGAGTGGGAAATAAGGGTGATTCCTGATAAAACACAGGCAATCTCGATGGGTCGTAAGAGAAACAACCCGGAGAAGGAAGTGATTGTCTCTGGATGGGAGATAGATTGGTCAGAGCAGATCAAGTACCTCTGAGTTACAGTGGATCGCCGACTCACCTGGAGACCACATGTCAAGTTGATTAAGAACAAAATACACAACAAAATTGTATTACTATACCTCTCAATCAACAGGAGAAGTAAACTCTCCTTGAAAAATAAAGTAGTGATTTACATAATGGTGTTCAGACCTGTCAAACCTGTGACATGTACGCCTCAACTGCCTGGGGCCAAACCTGCAAAACCAGCATTCATGTCCTGGAACGGCCGCAAATAAAGATTCTGAAGATGATAACTGACACTCCGTGATACGTGCGGAACGAGCGGATACTTGATGACTTGAATCTGCCTTCCATCAGAAGCATCATTAGAGAACGCAATCAGAGAGAATTTGATTGTGCATTGGTTCTGTCGTGAGGGAGGCCGCTAATTATATCATAGACGACCCTTCGTGTTTCAAACGTCCCAGGCGCTCTCTGGAGTGATGGGCTACCTATTAATTCATATGAGGTAGTGAAAGCTGCAACCTCTTTAGGAATTCATCATTTTCAAAATTCCCTTAAGATCAAAATTTTTTCTCGGACATTTTTGACAAACATTACCATGGCAAGATCTAATTATTTTTCCTGTTAAGTAAAGAACCATATATAGTTTTTACAATTTCCTTAGTATCGACAGACGAATGCTTTTCCTTCACCGGAACACTAGAAGAAGCACCATCAATGTTTATCCACAATCGCCACGGCTGTTTTATACGTATAATATTTAGTAAAATTATATAGCCTAATACAACTGAACACTTCCCGTGATAAATAAAGACTGACAAATTTTACCACAAAAAGTTTGAGTTTCACCTGATATGCCTATTCACAATTATTACAATCCGGCTGATCGAAAGTATTTATGGCTGAATTTTGCATACACAATGGGATTGACCGAGGTAGCTTTACTGTAGTCATTAAATCGGAACTATTTATCATGAAACAAACTTTACGATGATAAGTCAGTCAATCCGTGAAAAGTCCCGAAATCGCCGCTTATTGATTAATGTAGATTTGAACAATCCATTTGAAAAACAGATTTGTTCGTCATTTTCATTCTGGGTGATAATTTCCATTGAGTTCACGCTTAAAGCATAATTATTATTTATACACAATAATCATGATCTCGACATTCAGTGAATTATTATCCATTATTGTTCACAGATCATGAATGCAAATCATTGCCCTACTGTAATATAAAATAGATTATTCTGCTTGAGAATATGAAACTTTTGTTTTCCTATTGTACAATAATTCCCCTATAGACAAACAGAACATTTCAATATTGAACTATTAAAAAATGTTTCAGAAGTTCTGGAAGTTATTTAAAATCCAACTGAGATAGTTGAAGCTGAAATTTGCACAAATAGGATGATCTGAAAGTATCCGATACAGAAAAAAAACTACTTTACTAAGATATCCGATGGCATGGGGAGTTTATATTCCGAAACTTGGGTAAAACAGAATTGGATAATAATGTTTTTATTTCCCTTAGTCCCAATGATTATATTTCCTGAAATTGTGAAAGATGCAAGAAGTTCACCACATAATAAAAAATCTCGCAGGAATTGTGTTAGTTTTGTCGCAACAGTTTTGTCATCACCTACCAACTACATTTTGAAAACATTCGCATTCTGAGATTCGTACAGCATGGAAAGCCAGAAAGCTGGTAATTTTTTTTTAGGTCAACGTCGATCCGATCTGATCCCTTTTATTTCGAAAAGAGTCTCAGAACAGTTGGTTGCCATCATGTAACATCTTATTTATGCTGCTGAAACGGTTATTATTGTCGTATAAAGCTTGTTGTAAATTAAGAAAGCAATATGGTCATTTGGACATTTATTTTATTCAATACATGTCGTGTGAACAACCTATTTTGGCTTGATTTTATCTCGTATTCTCCCATTTCATTTATGAATGAGGATAAATGCATATAAAAAATAATAATAAAAATGTTTGCATGTCAAAGAAGTGGAAAAACTAATTGTTCCATAGCCTATATGTTGAAGAAATATTTAAAATATGTTGGGAGTGTATCATTCCGCCTCAATTGAAGAAAAACCCAAGACAATTTTATGCAGTTTATTATTTCGAAAAAATGTAGAGACTAATTTATTCACTTGAAATGTTTTTTTTTGTATCGGCATGTGATATCAATCGAAGCAATTGGATCTGGTACATTTTTTTGTATTAGCTTTCCAAATAAACAATAGAAATGCCATACATATTTCCTCGCCGTGCATACATTTCCAATCACCAGCTATACGGTAGTGTAAGGAAGTTGTGTAAAAATCCAGCAAGCGATTGTCAAATACTCGTCAAATATTAGTGTTAATTTTTTATGAAATAATAATTACAAAAGAATATTTCGAAGAAAACGTGTGTTATCACTACGAAATATCAATTAATCTATAGTTCATGCGTCTCCTGCAGCGTTTTGAAGATGTTAATTATAAGTTAGTTTTCTGAAAAAAAAATAGTCCGAAAAAGTGTTTTCGTGACTTTACCGGCCTAGTCCGTTAAAGTGGTATTTTCAGTATTCAAAGTAGGCATTTTGTGGAGCGTGTACAAAAAAAGTTCTTGAAACAAATTTGCTTTTCTAACCTTTTTGGCGGAAAAATCATCTATTATTTTTACGGAATTCAGCTGCCTGACTAATTGTGACTCGATTGAGAGCTTTGCCAAACCATCAAGTGGTGTATGTCTCTCACGATTCGCCAAAAAGGAAGTTTAATGGATCTTAATAGACATAGACTGTGGCTGCCTAGCCTCACTTGGGTATTAGGTGTGGGCAGTGAATAATTATTTTTATAATGTTTCATGAGGACTCCGGGCCCCCTGTCCTCTCGGGCCCCGGAACATTTGCCCATCCTGCCCTCCCTGCCCCCCCTCTCCCGGGCCTGGGGATAAGGCTTTGTTTTTGATGGATAGTCCAATCAAGGACAGGAAGAAGGAAAGAAAAATTGATGATTCTGTATCAAGTGATAAGAGTGAAATATTTCTTTTTTTTTATTTCAATTTTTTCTAGCTTATTGTCGTCCCATGTGTATAAGGTGCACAAAATGGATGAATACTTAACTATTTTTCAATTGAATATCAGATCACTGGTTATGGAAGTTACTGTTCGCGAAAGCGTTAAAAAATTATGAGATCTCAAATGTTATCAAATATTAACTTCTTGCGTTTTATTTTGCATGTGAGTGTTTATCAATCTGTTTAATTTTCTGAGTTGATATCATCACACCCATAGAAACTAACTACTTACATATTAAAATGTTTCTGTAAGTGATATGAGGAATCCTACTCGATATACACTCACTTATATAATCTGCTTCAATGGGGGGATTTGTACGTGAAAGTATTCAGAAGTTTTATGAGCTATAATGAATGTTCGAAAAGTCTAAATTTCTCAATTGAAAACGGATAAGCGCCTCTGCGTAAGGAAGATAATCTTTTTGCTTTTCAAAGGATTTCTTCTCCATTGAATATCACCAACATTCTGGTATCAACGAAATTATTTCTGTATGCTTGTAGAAAATTCTGCTTTTATAATAGGAATTTATTAATGTTCGAGAATAATTCAGCCATTGAGGGAAAACACAACTATCACCAACTGAATTCGATTAAAAATGTGGTCATCTATGATATAATATATAGATGGATAGATTTTATCAACCATTTTTGCTACATACAGGGCCATAAAGAGAAAATTGGGGACCGAGAAAGATCTTTTTTGAAAATTACTCTTTAGGCAAGCACTCCGAGAACTCCGGGCCCGGAGGAAAAAGTGGATGGGACAAGTCATAATTGTATAGGTATGAATGCAACACAGTTAACATGAGGGTAAACAGGCACTTTGGTATATAAATTGAAAAAAAAAACGACGGCGCGGCCGGTTGGAAAGGTAGATTTCATGATTCAATTGTGGATTGTGAAAAAGCCATCAATCAAGCTAACGAGTCATGTGACAGAAAAAATAGGACATTCATTCACTGGAAAACATAAACAGTATTTCTATTTTTCTATAAACCTCAAATTCTACAATCAAAAATTTGAGAAAGGTTCAAACCTCCCTGAACGCTCTCAATATTTTGTAAAAACAGCTTTCTGACTTGAAAAATATTTAAAAAAATTTGATGTCCTTGCGCCTCAGATATACCCACTGAAAACTTCTTCCCGTAAGTTCGTCTGGTTGTGACTTCCGATAGCACTTGTGCCTTTTGGCCTTGGACGAGTTTGTGCGAGTCCTTTACTGGATGTGCGCTATAGTTTTGGTTCGCCAATCGGTTGCCCTTAATTGACTCTGAGGGGGGGAAATTAGTATAACATCTCTGGATTCAATGGCACGGGCCTTGGTGGAAAGATTTAACAAACTTCTTCATCAGAATCTGGAGGTTTTGTTCACAGAATTCAAAAGCGAACTGAGGTTTTGAAAGGCGAAGTGAGTAGAAACCTCCGAAGAAAAATGTCCTATTCCTGACGAGGCTTTAGGAGCCCTTGCTCACTGCGATGAAATAATGTTTCCTTTGAAAACATCATCATCATTCAGAAATTCTTATTACACTTCCGATCAGGGTTGCCTCATCGGAAAGAAGTTTTTTCTCGTTGAGGCGAATAAAAAGTTGGCTCCGCTCTACGATTTCAGAAGAAAGGCTATCTGGCTTAGCCATTATTAACGCCCATCCGGACATCGCGATCAATGAACAATTAGTTATTAATAGATTTGCCACAGTTGCCAAAGGCATATGGATTTTGTTTCATAAACAATAAATTGATAAGTTCATTATTGGAATTGTGGATATGTGTTTTTGTTTGTTTCGTCGCATTTTTTTCCATCTTATTTATGTTATTGTTAACTGATTTCAGTTGTTTTCAGTATATTTGCAAGCAGTGGCCATGGCCAAAGGCATGTGAGTTTTTTTTCATGAACAATAATTTTATCAAGTTTATGTTCCAGTAGTTTCATTTTTGAGAGTTTTTTATTCATTGGAATTGTGTTTTTATTTGTTTCATCACACTCCCATCCATTATCCATCTCATTTGTATTATTGTTCACTGGTTTCAGTTGTTTTCAGAATATTTTCAAATAGTGGCCAAAGGCATAAATATTTTTTTTTTGAACAATAATTTTATAAAGTTTTTTTTCCGCATGTTTTATTTTTGAGAGTTTATTATTTAAAATGATTGTCGAATTGTGTTTTTGTTTGTTTCGCAATATGTTTTCCATCTTATTTATATTATTGTTCAGTGGTTTCAGTTGTTTCAAATAAAAAAAAATTCATTTCATTCCTTTGGATTTTATAACTTTGGTTACAGATTTCCATTAACACATGGCCCCCCTCTGAAAAACTTACTCATGACCCCCTCTTAAAAAACGCCAGTATGTGTGACACTATTTCTGTTTCCTTCCATAATCCAGGTTGAGACAATGAAAATAAACTTCAAGCTGGATACTGGAAGCGAAGTAAACATTTTGCCACAACGTGTATTTCAATCTTTGACAATTAATAATCCCAATCTGCCAGTCCTCTGTGGAATCAGAATCGCTGTACCCTACCAAAACTTCATATACTGAAGGCCAAATGTTTTTGTTCTATACAGGTAATGTATTCTTTGCTCAACTCCCCCCAATGGACAAAACGAGGAGTTTCCATATATCTGCTGAGTCTATTGACAACGAAATGTTACGCATGCCAGAAATAGTAAACTTCTGATGACTTCCCGGTATGTTGCTCTGCAATAAGGACTATCTTCACTATCCAAATCTTTCGTAGGTCCAGGTGTAGCGACTGCTTTACAGAATATCATGTTAAAGTTTTCAAGAATTTTTGTGATTTGTACTCTTATTAATAAAAATCCGTTCATGGGTTCCAACGATTTCCATTCCCATGAAATTTTTTTCTGCTTCCCTTTTGATTAGTTATTTTGTAAATGCTCCCACAGTTTCTCTATTTCTCTTCTACTAGGTGATGCAATCAAACCATCATCTACGTAATTGACCAAATATAATTTTTCACCTTCATTCTTGTTGAAGATACAGGGATCATTGATCGACTGAATCAGTTTGAACTTCTTCGAAGTGTCTATAAATTTTTCATTCCAATTGCGTGGAGACTGCTTCAAATCATAGAGTCATTTCCTCACTCAACAAACCCTGTGTGTTCCATCATGGAATACAGGTGGCTGCTCCATGTAAATGACTTCATTGAGGTCACTATTGAGAAACGCAGAATTGAGCTAGTGCCATTCTATAGTAGGCTGCTATACCAATTATCACCAGAATGGATTTGTACTGTGCGACTGGACTGGATGTACCCTCTTGCAAACAACTGTGTCTTAAAAATGTCATTGAATTTTTTCTTGTCATCTGGAAGTTGAGCCAACGTCCATGTTCCAATATTATGAAGAGCTTTCATTACTTTTTCCAATGCATCCTTCCATTATTATTTTTTTTTTGTATAGCTGTATAATAATCGATCTCTTCTTATGATATCATGCAAACAAAATTATCATATTTCACTAGTAGTTTTATTGGATTCCTATCCCTCAAGGTTTTTATACACGATGTCCCATCAGATGGTCCATCAGGTGGGCCAGCGATGGTTGTACCGCCTCTACACGTTGGCGCCATTCAGCTCACGATCCAACCAGAAGGCCAGATTTGGATTCCATATTATGTCTCTGGCTCGAATTAATTCGATGAACTTCATTTTTTCGTCACTGGTGCATGTACAGCCATTGTTGGTTACACTTCAATTTCAAAACAAAAACGTCTACTCTCGACCACGTTCAAACTGAGTGTTGAGCCACGTGTGGACGCGTAACACCATCACTGGTCCACTATCCTTCGATGTGCGGACGAAAACCTACACCTAAACCATTTCTAGACCATCCCATCGCGCCATAAGCCATCCGACGCCACTACGCCTTCCACACGTTGGCCCATCTAATGGGCCATTTGATAACACCCTCCTGTATGAAGACCTATATATTTTTTCGTTCATTTTCCTGTCCTCCATTGTATTCTATTTCATCATGGAAAGTTTCAACAAAATTTTCTATATTTCTTCCGTTTGTTTCGGTCTGTGAAATCTGAGTAAATTTTTCTCCCGTTTTTATCAATATTTTTGTGTTTTCTCCAATGGATTTCTTTGGAATTACATCTCTGCATATTTATATTCTTTGATCTTTCGGAAAATATATTCTGTACCATTTCGTTCCTTTGGAATAGCCCATAAAAATGCCCTCTTGCTTCCATAGTCCCATTTCTCACGAAGATGTTTCGGTACATGAGCATAATATATAGGCTGCCCAAATTTAAATAAATAATCGACCTTTGCTCGTTTTTTGAATATAAGCTCGAATGGTGTTTTACCAGGTACTGAACTAGTCTTCGATCTATTCAAAACATGAGATGAAGTATTAATAGCTTCGGCCCAAAAATATTTTTACAACTGTCGGTGATGAAGTGAAGTTCGGGCGGCTTCTATCAATGTTCTCATTTCCCTTTCTACTGATCCGTTCTGTTCCGGTGTATACTTAACCGTGAAGTGATGTTTCATTTCAAATTTTCTTAGCAACTGGTCCCCCTCCTCATTCTTGAATTTCGTGCCATTATCTGTTCGAAGTATTTCAATTCTTCCATTTGTTTCAGTCCTGAATTTTGGTATGAATTCGGTTAGTTTGTGGATTACTTCATTTTTATCTTTCAGGAAATAATTATATCTATGATGAGAGCTATCGTCCTTCAAAAATAGGAGAAAAACTGATTCTCCAATTGAGTTCACTTCCATTGGACCCCTCAACATCAGAGTGGATGATTTCTCCTGGTTTTGTAGTGGCATTAGTTGAATTCATAATCGGTTGTCTGCTCTGCTTCCCATAAATGCATGTTTCACATTGAAAATTTGGATTAACTTTAACTTCAATATAAAAACTCTTTCTAACAATTTCCAACAATGTGGAATATTTTGATGTGCCAATGACAATGTATTCTTTCGTTTCAAGTTTTTTGTTGTAAGTACTGAACCATTTTCTATTGAACGTCATGTGATGGCTGGCACCACTATCCAAGTACCAATCGGTAGTTGTTTTCATTTCAGTCGTTATAAGAGCAAAATTCGTCTTGTTCCTTCCATCATTTTGTGGTTCATTTTCAGCTTTGTTCTTCTTGAACCAACAGTCTTTTTCGAAGTGTCATCGCTTATTACAGTAATGACAAGAAAAATCATCCTTTTGAAACTTGTTTTCACGGCTTTCAAAGCAACAACTAATGGTGTTCCCCATTTTGAACTATAAATTTTTCAATTACACCCTATTGTAAACGCTGGAGTTCTACCTCGACAGCATTTTTTTAAGTAAATGGTACGGGTTTAGGTTTATGATAAATAAGCTTCACTGTTTGGTCATATTCCATACCAACTCGGTAATCCTTATACCGACCCAGTTCGTTATTAAGTAAATTAGAAAATTCGCCCAGTAGATTATTCAGTTTGTGGTCATCATCTATCAAATTAACATTGACATATTTCAAAATATCAACTTCAAATATGTTGAGTAAGTATGGATTTATGCAGCACAAAATAACAAATAACAAATATCACGTAACAAATAACAAGTAGTGAAAATGTTACCATTTATGCACACCAAATTAACAATTAGCAATAAATGGTACGCAGGCGCACAAGTCAGTTTCAAGCTATTCGAAATTTGAATGAACCGTCGTCGAATTCCATTTCAAAATAATATATTTGTTCCAAACAAAACCCTCGATAAAAGCAAACACAAAACATAAATAAAATCTTTTGTTTTGACAGAAGTTAGGTTGAGTTTCTTCCCTGGACAGGCCAATCAACGGTCATCTGCGTACTTGTTGCGCACAAAAAGAAAATCACGTTCAATTAACGTAGAAAGTTAAAGTTGGTCAACTTTCTATTTGTTATCTGTTGATTGATATTTGATACTTGGCTGCATAAACAGTGTCATTGAAAAATAAGAAATTCAATTTATACTTGTTATTTGTTACGTGATATTTGTTATTTGATATTTGTTATTTTGTGCTGCATAAATCCACACCAAATCTCTACCAAATAATGGTCTACAACCCTCTTCAACAACAACCAAATCGCAATTTTTGGTAACATTACCCACAGTTATATCTACATCGATTTTACCTTCTGGAGTGATGATATTACCATCACAAGATTTCAGTTTGATAGAGGTATCAGAAAGAAAAATGTCTGAAAATGACTTCTTACAAAATTTCAATGGTATGCAAAATAAACTAGCTCCTGTACCCAATTCCATTTTTAATAATTTGCCATCCATCAAAGTGTCGATAAAAATTGGATGAGACCTAAACACAGGATAATCATTAATGCTAAACATCTCAAATACGTCATTTTCGCCTCCGGAAGCTGACAAAACATCTTTTGAATTTACAAGTGGGAAAATTATGCTTTCCTTTATTGCAAGCGAAACTTACTTCAGGATCACTATCATCAGTACAACGGATTCCATGTTTCTCATTGTGCTGGTTTTTCAATACTGGCTTCTTCCAAACTTCTGACTTCTTACCATTCCAAACTTTCTGCACTTTATTGACTTCTGCTGGTTTACTCGTTTGACTCAATGAAGCTTTCTTGCTAATGCTAGTTCAAAGAGTTCATTCAGCTGCTTGGTTTCCGACTCCTTACAAAGTCTATCCAGAATTCTTCCAGGTTTCATACCAACTACGAACTTATCCTTAACACATTCGGACAATACATTCCCAAATTTGCATCTAGACGCTAGTTGCTTCACTTTGACGTACCAGTCAATTATATTTTCGCATGTCTGTTTCAAATTCCAGAACAATATTCGTTGACGATAAACACTGACTCGTTTTTTGCATCGATTTCCAAGTATCTTCATAATTTCCTCGTTTTGTCAACGGGATCATAAAGATTCCTCAAAACTCTATATACTTCTTCGTCTATTAATGTTACAAAACTGTCGTTCTCCTTTTTTCTTCCACAAGGTAAGCCGAGAAATATGGTCGAGTCTCTCAGTAAAAATGTCCGAGTCGTTACCAGGTAAAAATCGAGTTATATTGCAAATGGCCTCATTAACTACAGTAACTTTATCGCCCATTGTGAATTCGTTCTTCAACACGTCCGTCGCCAAAATATGTTATGTCTTGTAGTTAAATGGTTAAAAGAGGAATTAAAGTTATTTTCTTGAAGTACAGAAATTATATTTCACAAAAAAACAATTACAGAAATCATCAACCTGGCAGTTAAATCTCTCGATTTGTATCCCTATATAATCATGTATAGAGGATGTTCTACAATATATAACAATTTAGTGTCTTGTTCAATGAGCTGTCTCCCACACAAGTTTTGAGTTCGTAACTTTTTCCAAATCAGCTACATGACTAGCAATACCATTGCTTTTATAGGAATGCGCATAAGACTTTTGTTGGAGAGAATGGAAGTTTGCTTCAGTGGTTTTTCCATATAGTGCTTGGATTCTTTGCCACATTTCACCAGTGCTTTTACAAGCGATCAAATGGGTCACTACCTTTTCTTGCACTGAAGTCACAATAAAGTTTCCAGAAGATTTGAGAATAATAACTAATTGGAACTTCCAGGCTGCATAATTGAACCCATTTTCATCAAGGGTTATTATTATTTTGTATTCAACTTTATTTATTTTTCGTTGTTCTTTTTTAATCACCCCCAGTGAATAACAACATGTCGTACTTTTCACCCTGGCCGACCTTCGTGGTATTCGGGAAGTATTTAACTTTTTATATTCTGACGATTTTCCCAACTCAGTTTTGTACTGGGCCCATCACCTGTTCTTTTACAGTGATTTTGGGTGAATATTTCGAGTGACAACTTTAATTGTAATTGAATTAACTTGACATGTATCTCGAAATCAAAAAACTACAACATACATCAATCTTTTTTCAATCTGAAAATAAATGTTGAAACATATATTTCATTTCAAGAATTTCTCGAGGAAATAGTCACTCGATAAACGCAATAACTTTTTGAAACAATTTAATTCATATGCCCTCCTACACTTATAAGTTCGCATTATTTTTGTCTCGATTATTGCAATAAATAAGGGAAAGCAGCAGTGAAAGCGAAAATCAGAAATAGTTAAATCCTCTATCCTATGCTGAGATGTACCATTTTAGTGGAAAAAAATATTAACATAGTCACGTTCCCGATTGTTATTGCAATTCTTGAAAGGAAGAACGAACGTTGGTTATAAGGCAAAGAAATGAAAAGTCTTCAGCAGCGAACAGATCAAAAAATTCATTAGGGAAACAGACAATGCTTAAGATGATTTAAAAGAAAACATGATTTCCCAAAAGAAGTATCAAATCATTTGTCTTTACTTTCAGTAGCAGCAATTATTGGGTTAGCTGGGGCATGTAGACGGGAAGAACTAACAAAAATGCCAATTAATCATATGAACGACGAGGAAGACATGTTGCTTGTGAAAATACCAGATTCCAAAACACACAATGAGAGAACATTAAATTTGTTGTAATTGGACAAGATAATTTAGTATTGTATAGGCAATATTTATCTTTATAGCCTTCACATATTCCACATTACAGATTATTTGTACATTACAGAAAAGGAAAATGATCGATTCAGCCTGGTGGGGTCCACAGTTTTGGAAATCTTGGACTGAGGATTGCAGAGTTTTAGAAGCTATCAAATCATAAAAATTACACAGGCCATTGCCACCGTCGAACTTCGGCGACGTTATTTGGTGGTACGATGGCTGGAAGTCTACCAATATTTCTGGAGGATATAAAAAAAATAACCACTTGAACACAATCAACATGAATCGGATACATCACCTTCATGTTCTGACTTCAACAACATTTAAAATACCTATCATTTCAAACTAATTGAATCCATTTTATCTTAGGAATTTTTTTAATTTTCATATAAATATTGTTATTAACAGAAATAAGAATGTTCCTCATTTTGTTATACAAATGAATATTATAGAGGGACGTGCTTTATTGATTTATTATTTCACATCATTGCCGATAAAATAGTGTACGCAACACGCCTGGAAATTGTTTTTCTTGAGTAGCAGACTTCGAGGATCCGTCTACGGCGATCTTTTCTACTCGTTAAAAAAACAATATTTTCCGGACTTGGTACGTAAATTACTGTTAATTAATAATCAGTTTGCAGAATTGAAATTAAGTATGCAATGCCAGAATATTCTGCCATATCCACAGCTGAGATATCAGCTGTAGAAAGAACCCTGAACTGAATAGTCAAGCAATAATACACAAAAAGAGTTTTTATTATGTCATACTCCCAATCCACCCGCGAAGTCATTGATAATAAATCAAATGACAATATATCATCCTCTATACATTTATGTGACATCAATAAATCACTCCAGAAGAGATTTTGTGAGTCCAGGGTTGAGCACATTTCATTGTTCATCATATTTGATTCGATCGAATGTTATCGAACCCTAAATTGTTTGAGAATGGGTCACATTCGACAGTAGTAAGATATGATATTGTTACGAATCTGGGGTTCGAGGTTATTGAAATACTGAAGTTATTATTTCCGGTTCATGTACACCACATAACACAAGAGGAGGCTGGTTCCGAAGAACCCGTGCACGTAGGTCTCTCTACTTGGGCCCATTGTGCACCCACTTGCTCTGAGACTCAGCTGGGCACGCTAATTTCTCTGACGTAATTCATCAGTTTCCTCAGCTGAACCTCTTTGACATCCTCTGGGTTCAGGTTGATCTCCGTCTGGTGCACTAAAGCGTGAGAGTGTGCGACGATGTCTCGTTGTCTTCGGGGAAACATCTGCATAGGGGATTGTCTGTGATCCCGATGAGCTCCATGTGCCTGTTCAGGTGATTGTGTCTCGTTAGGAGGCCCGTCACACTCTTGATATCCCGCCTGTTGAGTGCATAGGAGATCGTCTGTGTTCCCAAAAAGTTCCATGTGCCTCTTCAGGTGATTGTGTTCCGTTAGTTACAGTGATATCGCATCTGTTGGGAGGATTTCCCGAACTCAGATGAGTATAGCATATTCTTTGAACTGGAACACTGAGCCATATTCGCCTAGGAGAACTGAGATTCCTCTCTTCCTTCCTTCTTCGTATACTCCTGCGCCGGACATTCCCCCACATCTTGTTTTATCTGTATACTAGGTTGATCCCTGTGGGGCGTAGGGTCTTTCCATTCCTCCCTCGTGGGGATGGCAATATTGGGACTTCTCTGAAATTCAGAACATGCGGGGTGCCGTCGCTTTCCAACAATGGGACTGGACAGCGCTTCTTTGCCTTTGTTCCAAATGGCGGAGTGTCCAGAGTCTACCTCGCATGGCTTCGTGCTCAATGACAAGGTGCAGAGGTAGGTGATAGTAGAACTTTTAGAGCCCTGGTAGGCATCGTCATCATCGCAAATGTAATTTCTAGACAAGCCATTCGTCTCAAGCCGTAAGTGTTGCCGAAGGCTCTTCTGCATCCCCAATAGGAGCAGATGGCCTCCTTTGTGTGATTTTGAATCTGCACTTTCCAGGGCCGCTTGGAATCTATGATGACTCCAAGGTGTTTTGTATGATAGCTGTCGTCCTGAGATAAGTATACCTGGAAGAGTACATTTTTTGCGTTTCATGGTAAAAAGTAACTTTCTCAATGAAAACTAAAATTTCACTTATTCTGGCCGACTCATATAAAGGTCATTAGCACTGAAAAATTTCCAACGCTAGCTTCTCGGCTCGGTCAGAATCGCTCAATTCGTCATGGAATATCCCGGAATCCTGCGTCACAAGACAGGCGCTATGAAACCTGCAGTGGCGTAGTGTATTCGTTTTCGTACCGATATTCAATAAGTGTTTCTACAATGTAGAGGAAACCATTTTGCAATGAGATGCCATGCATGAAGCCAATACCATTGTAGTAAAGTGACAGAATGTAGTCGCAACTACTGAGCTGCTCCTCTGGAGGGGTTGTATATATAGTTATAGTTGTAGATATAGTAGTTGTTGTCGCATATATTTATTGTATGAATGAATATTTTATGTTTGTTTTGAGGATGCTGAGTTTTGTAATCCAGTTCAGAACTACCATACAATTATCACAATATTCAACTGAGTTTGAGGATATGGTGGAATCTAATAATGCTTGTTTTAGCAACAACACTTTTTAACATTGTCAACAAATATGATTCCAAAGACATCAATACTCCTGGTAAAAAAATACTTGGTGGGACAGATTGAACAGATTTTGTAAATACTTAAAAAAGCTAATGCATAAATCCAATGCCGAGTAGCATTCCATGAATGAATGAACATGCAGTTAGCTTACTCTGGCTTAGTGAAAAATAAAAATAAAATAGGACAAGGTTTTATACAAATGCACGAAAAAAGAAAAATATATTTCTTTAATTGTTTGACCTAGTTTATTCTGTGGATAGCAGATTCAAATTCTTGCCGTGCAAAAATACCTATTTTATATTCGCAGCAAGCTTCTGAATCTACCACTCACAGAATAACCTAGGTCAAACAATTAAGGAAATAATGTTTTCCTTTCAAGTGCATTTGTATAAAAGCTGGTCTCAATTCATTTTCAACCATTTTAATTCAATTCTTTTCAGTCATCCATGAAATCCACCATCTTATTGAATTCTGACAAAAATTAATGATCTCCGACCTCAAAAAACCCACATACCAATTTTGAATATCGGGCCATAATAACAAAACACGTCGCCATCTTGAATTCATCAATTTTGACGAGAACATCATGATATCCGACCCCAAAAACCCCCACACACCAATTCTGAACGGAATCGTGCTATTATCACAGAACTCCTCTTGAATTCGTGGATTTCGACAGAAAATCATGATCTCCACCCAAAAAGCCCCCACATGTTTATTGGAATCGGGCTGTAATCACAAAACTTGTCGGCCATATTGGAGCCGCCATCTTGAAATATGAATTTTGACAAAAATACGTGATCTGTCCCCGAACACCCCCACATACCAATTTTGAATAGAATCGAACCATAATCACAAAACTCGTCCGCCTTATTCCATAATGCATTATCACCGGAATTATGAACACCTGGCAAATTTCAAGTTAATCGGAAACTGGAAGTGGGTCAAAATCCACTCGCAAGATTCGAACCAAACATAAATACATACATACAAATGTGAAGTTAGATAAAAGCTTATAAAAATGGACATTTGTACCTGTGGTAATAAACCGATTGCTGACTCAGACCACATATTTTTTGGGTGTAAAAAATTCAGGAATCAGCGTAATCGAAAACGTCTTCATCAGTAACAATATATAATCACGTGTTAACATATAGTATGGATCAAAAATATATTAAATATTGTTTGGATATTTTTTTCCAGAAAAATTAGTTCGATATCTAATAAAAAGCAAAAACTAATTCAAGACATTTCTATGACAAATGGATTATCCGATGTCAACTCTCTCACATACACACACACACACACCTATACGTGACTGGGGTACAAAGCGAGGACCGTGGAATTTCAATAACGTTCCGAGGACCACATGAAGGAAACGTCTCAGAACAATCATTTTCATATCACGGATAATAAAATTTTACGTAGTTCACTAATATCATAATACACTCCGTCAAATCTCAAGAAAAAATATTTGTGTGTGGCTTCCGAGGACTCCGTAATGGCAATAGGTTCCGAGGACTCTCATCGAGGACCTTTTCGCGCCAATTTTTGTCAATTTTCTGTGTGTCGATGGGAGGACTTTGTGTGAATGCAAGTACTGAGGGTCGATGCGAGGACTGTATATCTATACAAGGAGAGTATGTCGTTACGAGGACTGTGTGTAGATGCGAGGATTGTGTATCTATGCGAGGACCTCTTTACCTTTCTGTGTGTCGATGTGAGAACTTTGTGTCGATCCATGAACCTTTTTGGTGCCTTTCTATCAAACTTCACGTGTGTCTGTGGAAGAACTGTGTGTTGATGCGAGGACTACGAA
The DNA here is from genome assembly GCA_018342105.1 of Gonioctena quinquepunctata. Taxonomy (NCBI): domain Eukaryota; kingdom Metazoa; phylum Arthropoda; class Insecta; order Coleoptera; family Chrysomelidae; genus Gonioctena; species Gonioctena quinquepunctata. The sequence continues at coordinate 98,475 of JAFIRS010003062.1, read as the reverse complement.
ATAATCAATTTTCTCCAGCCAGGTCAGTATTTTTTAGTCATTAGTACTGAATTCTCGATTCACAAATTTTCAGCTTTGAGAAAGCAGAAAGCACCTGAATAACTTTTTGCATTTTCAAAAATTCAGGGTGGCTTCCATAACCGGGGTAGCCAGGTCGTTTTTTCATTTCTTCAGTACTATATTCTCCATTCACACATTTTCAGCTAATAAATTCTTCAGGGTTAAACACGATATTTGCTGTAAGCCTTATATTAACGATCATAGGTTGCAAAGCTGTTCTTGATTCACGTGATGTTTATAAAATTACAATTAACCTCCTAGAGTACTGAGATAGTTGCTCAAACGCTTGTCATCGAACAATGATGATAATCATATGGATACAGATTTCAATTTTCTTATCATTTTTGGTGGAATAAAGAGCCATGATATGATAATAATAGTTAAGATTTGGCAGGAATAATTGTTGAGAACATGTTTCCATATATTTTTCCACCCAGATCTTATTCATCCTACTAGGAAAAAAAAATATAATTTAACAATGATTTTGATAATACTGACGAATCTGACGAAAATATGACATAAAATTATCTTCACTTAATTCAGCGCCAACCTATTCCAGGATAAAATTACGTCAATTTTTCCATAGGTCGGGTTGGGATAATGTTAACTTTATGTATTGTGTCACAACTACCTTAAGGTTCAAATTGAAACTATGGAAGAAAACGAAATACTACATGATAGAAAAATGTTTCAAATTTAAAAATTATTCAAATATTTCCTAAGTCATTTTAAGAAATTTAAGAAGAACACCAACTCCTACCTTCTTTCCCTTGGTTCCCACGATGTTCTGTGAACATACAGGATATCCCTTTTCGTGGGAACCAGAACATATAAAAAAAAAAAAAAAATCTCTTACATTAGAATTTTGGAAAAGAAATTTCACCCTTGGAATGCTAATTTCTTGTAAAATTCATTTTCTCTGTTACTGATACTCTTTGACATATAGCCTGTTTTATAATAGGGGTAGATTTTACCTCCTGGGATGCAAATTCCAGATATGAAAACGATTTTAAATCTTTTAATTTTTTTTGATGAAATTGATTTATCTTGAAATAGATCCAGAGAAAATTAATATAAAAATCATCAGTCATAGTTTTAGAGCTCTTTTGGTACCTTCGCAATGTAACCTTGCAAAATAAAATTGACCTTTTAGCGATAATAGTTGTGATATAGGGGTAGGGAAATGACATGAAATTATTCTCAACAAATAAATTTAATAGAAATGATCTATTTCGCCGATTTTATTCAAATTGATAATTTCGTAGATGAAAATTGGCATATCTATATTTTTCTTCGTGTTGCTTCATCTGACTTAAATGCCTGCGGCTTTGTCATAGTTAATTTTTGGTGATGACTCGGTTGAAACGACCATTATTGAGACTATTTGACCCACCAGCGTCGACCTATTGGAAGGTCAAAATGACGTCAGTTCAGCCAACCATAATGTTCGTTCAAGTAATGTATTCTTTATCAATCAACTTTGTCTAGTTTCTAGTAGAAACTTTGCCAGGACACAGTACATTAATTATTCAAAGATAAAAATTATCCATATATTCAGAGTGTAGTTTTAACCGATGGTGATTCGAATTCTCAGTACTTACCTATACCTGGAATGTAAGGAATGTCATTCTTCTATCACTGATACTCTTTCAGATATAATCTGTTTTATGATACTTTTCACTGCCGAAATTCAGAAATGGACAAAAAATAACATAAAATTTAAGTTTTCATCAATAGTTACATATATTGAAAATTCAAATATTCAGGGGGTAGTTCTAACATCTTGGGATCCAAGTTCATTATCCGTTATCTTATTTACTGTTATCAGTTATCTCGTTATCCTGAATCCCGTTATTCAGTTTTCCATTACCCCGTAAGCCATTGTCCTGTTATCCCGTTTCGCGTTAGCCCATGGTCCTTCATCTCGTTTGCTGTTATCTGTTATCTCGTTATCTCGTTATTCAGTTATTCCGTTATTCCGTCAAACCGTTATTATGTTATGTCGTTAATCTGGTATCCGTTATCCCTTTTGCCGTTATCCCATCATGCCGTTAACCCGTTTCCCGTTTTGCCGTTATCCCATTATCCCGTTACCCCGTTATCTTGTTAACCCGTTATACAACGTGAATATATACTTGAAAGGGAGCTAAATAAATTCAAAATGGCGAAAGAGTTTTGTAATTATGATCCGATCAAAATTAATAAATGGAAGATTATCAAAATTAATGAAGAAGATTATCAAAATTAATAAATGGAAGATGGCGACTTCAAGATGGTGGACGAGTTGTGTGATAATGGATCGTTTCTATTCAAAATTGGTATATCGGATTTTTTGGAGTTGTGTGATAATGGATCGTTTCTATTCAAAATTGGTATATCGGGTTTTTTGGATCGGAAATTGTGAATTTAGTCAAAGATCATTGATTTTTTGTCAAAATTCATAAATTTAAGATGGAAGCTCGAGGATGGAGAATGTTTTCCTCATCGAGAAACTAGATAGCTCAATACTTACAAGTAAAAAGTCCTCATGATAACGATGCTTCAACAAAAATGCATAGATTGAGGCTTACTAACTAATAAGCACAAAATAAAATAATCAATAATCAATTTGAAGACAAGCTTCCATTCAAATGAGCTAAAAAGTAAAAAAAATGCGTTGGATGTTTGACGTAGGTTATTCCGTGAGTTACAGATTCAAAAGCTTGTCGCTTTTATATTCGTACTGAAAACTTTGCGCGACATGTTCTTGAATTTGTAACTCACGAAATAACCTACGTCATACATCCAAAGCAATAGTTTTTTAACTTCTTAGGGTATTTGTATGAAAGCTTGACTTTAAAGATGTTTTTTATTAATCATTTTATTTAACTTCTCTGTGTATCGATGCAAGGACTGTGTGTTAATGCAAGGACCAAGTGTCAATGTGAGGACCGTGTGTCGATGTGAGTACCATGTGTCGATGCGAGGACTATGTATCTCTGGCGCTTTTGTATCAACCTATGTCGAGAACTGAACCGAGTTAGTTTTTATATTTCCATATTTAATTTTGATGTCATAGTTCATAGCGAGTTAACAATGAGTTTAATGTACAATGTGATTATTTAAGAATATGTAAATTGTGGTATGAGCCGAAAGCGAGTGCCGCAATTCATACGAGTGAGGAATGGATATTCCATGTTTGTTGTATATTATACTTTTTCTACGACCACAATGATTTTTCACCTCAAGAATTACACTTCCAGATCGAATAAATGGAATATCACACTTTTTTCCTAATGCATTTCGAAAAAAACTCTTTCGATTGAATATCGAATGTGAATTCAAAATTATATATATATATATATATATATATATATATATATATATTCCATGCATATATTCCCTCCTATGAAGATCCCTTCGATATATTATCCTTTGAATCAGTGTAAAATTTCAAATTCATTCCATAGCTTGCTGGAATTCACCAACGAGCCGCCACTTGAAATTGAGACTCATTAGAAATTGCCACGACATATCAAAATTCCGAAACTCAAATACTCGTTTCATGTACCATATTTATTCCATAATGAATTTCATTTGAGTCAAGATATAAATGGAGAATTTTATTTCAACCCATATATTTTTTTCAACATTATCATACTCGCCGAATATTTACAATTATGGACCTAATTTGATCCATATCCCCTAAAAGTGTACGGAAATTTAAATTCATTTCGGTATAGTTTCTCTTGAAGCGATGTAGAAATGAAAAAGTTTGTACAATTGGCCTACTTTCTTGATCAATAAAGCACATGCAGTAAGTGTGGTTGAATAAAATAAAAATTAAAAAAAATGAGTCATTTGTACAATCGGCCTACTTTCTTGATCAATGAAGCACATGCAGTAAGTGTGGTTGAATGAAATAAAAAAAAAATAAGTCAAACTTTTATACAACTGCACTGAGAAATGAAAATATTTCTTGATTGTTTCACATGGGTTATTCTGTGAGTAACGGATTCAAAATTATGCCGCGCAATAATACCAATTCTATATTCGCGGCAAGCTTTTAAATTTGCTACTCACAGCATAACCAGGAAATTATTTTTCATGGTATCTCTCCTCGGAAAACAGACTTCCAGAGCGAATAAATGAGATATTACGCTTTTTTATGTCATGTTTTGCAAAAGAACATTCCTAATTGTAGATAGATAGATATTTTCTTGTATATGAAAAAATTTAAATGTTTATTACAAGTGGTTGAGCTTAAACCTATTCGACAAAAGTGTTGATTGGTGATTCACAGCACAAAAAAGAGAAGAGAAAGAGATTTCTTCATGAAGATAAGAGCAGGAAACTTATTCGTAACTAGATTGATCCAAGTGGAAAATACAGTGCGGCTTTTCATAGTCCCCACCTCTGTTAATTTTTGAACGGTTCGACGTAAAATAATGGGACACAAACCATTTTGAATGATCTCACCGATACTACTTTTTGAAGTGAAAGAGATTGATTGCTCGATAGATGGCGCGGGGGCACATCAAAATTTCAAATAGCCAGGGGGGTCAAGTGGCACATCGTTGAAAAGATAATTCAATTCTCTTTTCAACCAATTTCATTGACATGTTTTTTCACAATAAGAATTTGAAAAGTCATTTCAATAAAAAACAAAACTATTATGTAGGATTTTTATTTACTGAGAATATAGAGCAAAATTGTTGTTAATCGTGCCACTCGTGTTTCCCCCCTTTCTACCTACCTACCATTCAATACTAAATACATCATTTATATATTGGTAGGTCTTGAACATCGACAAAATAATCCAATTTCATATTAGTCCTTTCTAGGTAATTGCTTGATTATCAGTTTATCAAATCCAATAAATGGTACCCGTTATGATTATGGACATTAAAAATAAATGAATGGGGTTTCATTTGGGTTGGAAATTGGATTGCTGTATGGATTCTAAATCTGTACCTAATTAAGCTTTGAAACGAACTCGAAAATTAAAAATTATTTCAGTCATGAATCTTCCCCTATTGACCGTATTTCGTGTTACTCGTCGCAATTGTTACTCTGTAGAGCAACCATGGTTGGAATTACCTTTTCAATGATGTGCAACTCGACCACTATGCCTTTCGAAATTTTCAAGTTGATGTGCGCCAGCGCCGTCTGTCGAATAATTGCAATGCATCTCTTTCAGAAAGTAGGATCGGTGATACCAATCAAAATATTTTCAGTCCCATTGTTTCACATCTAACCATTCAAAAGTTACTGAGATAAGGGTGCCATTGAGATCCGCACTTATAATTGACATTTCAAATGCATATTGTGAAAAAACGTATTAACAAAATTAAAAAAAATATAATGGTTGTAAAGAAAATTGAATTATATTTTGAACGATGTGCCACTTGACCCCCATGCTATTTGGAATTTTCAAGTTGATGTGCGTCATCTATCGAACAATCACAATGTTTTTCATTTCAAAAAGTAGTATCGGTAATGCCATTCAGAACTGTTTGTGTCCCATTGTTCTCCGTCAAACCGTTCAAAAGTGAATAGGGGGAGGGACTATAAAGTCGAACTGTAGACATAGAAAAAGAAGGAGACAATTAAAGATGGATAAAATTAAGCAAATTTATTAAGCACTGTAAGACAATTATTGAACAGTTATCAATGATTCACGAGCTCTATTCATTGATAATAAATGATCTCAATTTAAGCATGTTCGTTAATACCAAATGCTTTAAATAGGTGAGCAAGCCATAATTAAGGAGATATATCACATCGTTTATGTTACTTATTTCTTGAATCATGTTTGAGACTCTTACACCTTCATATATAGGACACTCGAATAGAATATGATCGGTGGATTCATTTCTTCCCATGTTGCACATCGTGCATAGTTCTTCAGTGTTGATGAAGTAGTTCCAACCGCTGATCCTAAATTTCAGACGTTTCTTGCTACATGTTCTCAGCTGTGCTAAGATTCTTACTTATTGTATTGGAAGTGAGATAGTTCTATGTGTTTATTCGTAGGGAGACATTTCGAAAAATATAGGAATATGTAGATGAACCCAATCTATGCAAGTCATCATTCAGGAGTTTATCTTTGGAAGCGGTTAATATTGATTTTGACATTTGTTTCGAAGTACTCTCCAAAAAATCTTTCCACTTAGCTACTTGCCCTAACATTGACACTACTCTTTGACTTGCAGAAGCCAGTTGTATTTGGGGTCAACGTACTCTAAAGCGATGAGCCTTTGGAAACATATTTTTGGTAGCCGAGAACTATCTAGAGTTTTCAAATGATTGTTCCTAATTGTATGTAAACTATATTTACAAGCTTTTATTTAACTTCAAATGGGTGTGTGTCTGTATGTTTACAAATTTTACACAGAATGAAAGGATAAAAAGACGAAGAGCTCCTCATTGGAGGATATATGTGCATGTGCAAAAAATGCAAATATAATTTTGAATTCAGATTCGATATTCAATCGAGAAAGTTTTTTCCCGAAATGCATAAAGAAAAATGTAGGATATTACATTTATTCGCTCTGGAAGTGTAATTCTTGAGGTGAATTATAATTGTGGTCGTAGAAAAAGTATATTGTACGACCGACAAACATGGAATATTTTGTTTACTTGCCTAACGATAACATATGTTCAGTGCAATTTCCTGTACAACATGAATCCTCGAAAGATAAAGTGAAAAGTGAGCCTTCCACACATTGATTATTCTCCTTTCTCATGGAAATTTTCACGCATGGGTCAAGGATAGCATGACCAGTTACAGAACTTCATAAATACCTCAAATTTATCAAACATCTTCATCAGATATAGTGTCCTCTCAACGCTATCGGCAGGCATTGCGAGTGTTCGTTTTTGAATTCTTGAATTTGATTGGCTACAACAAACACACACTTTGTGTGTCAGAGGTCCTCACATGAAATGACAGAATTGGGTGCGAGTGTGTCCTCGAATCGATTGATGCGACCCTAGCGGAGTGTCTAGTGAACTGAGCTCCCGTAGTAGTATATTCATGGGAGGACATGGTCGATTTTTGATGCAAAGGTACGTTCGGAGAGGAAATTACCCGTAGATTACGAAAATGAAGTCAGAATTATGCGAGGACTTGGTGTGGGTCCTCGTATGCAAAAATTTCCTCGCTACCTTATTGCTGCTACGGACGAATGTCCTCGCATGCCTACAAAAACCAACTCACTCACACACAGATCAACTCACACAGACCCCATGGTATATTCTATTTTCGAAGTGAGGCTGATGACATAATTTGATTCAGTCCTCCCGGCATATATATTCAATAATAAACTGATGTATCGGACCCAAATATTCTAATAATCACGTACAATCACCAAAGGGTCAACAGCTTGTTTATACAGTATTCTTCATTGAACCCATTTTTAATAAACTCTGCCATAATCTAGTTGTTACGGGCTCAAATAATAAGCAGCCTTCTGAATTTCGAACGTGTAATTCTAGAATGCCCCTTTCCGATTTTGATCATCCAATTGTTTCAATTCCTGTTAATTAATTAGTTCACACGTCAACAGAATTGTTCTAAAGCTTTGTGACTACATCACCATAGGAGAGCATAAACAATATATTTTATGAAATAAACATTGTCGACATCAATGAATTGAATCAAAAGGTTGGAGCCTCTACTCCTACGGATATTTTTTCTAAAAGAACATATTGATAATTGAGAGAAAATGAATCAACTATTAATGACCTCGTTAATTACGATATATCTTCGTTATAATTGGAGAGAATTGTGGATGGAAACGTTTGGCTCTTGTCTGGCAATTATTGAAACAAGCACTTCTGTTTGATCATTTTGTATCTATCATGCTGAAGGATCGACACTGAAGAAGAAGATCGCCTGTGAGTAACGTAACCGAAGGCCGTCAGTGTCTGTTATCACTATTGAAATAAACGTGATAAAATAAATAGGATTTGAACAGTTGAAAGCCCTTATTGCTTAGTGAATAATATCCCCGCTTCTTCACTTTTGAGACCTGGGTTTGAAGTCTGCTAAAGAATAATATTTATATTTTTAAAGATAGTGGTTACATTTTTGGATAGCTAGTTCATCCGGTTCCGGATAGCTAGGTCACCAACTCAGATAGCAAAATCAGTCAAGTTTGGTTGGGCTGCGTCTTTTTTAATAAAATGTAACTGTATCGCAATCAACTAGTATGGAAAGGTTAGTCAAGTTGGGTAAGATTGTCATTTTTTCCGATATACAGGGTGTTATGTAATAAGTGTCCGATATTTTATGGGACTTCCTCAGTTATTTATAAGGTGAAAAGTTTGTATAAGCTGGGTCCGCAAAGGCCTTCATTTTTTATATACAAGTTGTTAAAATTTGCTTTTTTTGTTTTTTCGTAAATAATTTTAAAAATAATGACGATATTCGTACGAAAATTGGTATTTGGGGATTTTTCAATATGAGAAATTCAAATTTGATCTTAGTTTGCTCTTGATTGTAGGGGGCGCCGCCTACAGGTCTTCGTCTCTTTTGGGGAGTCACAACTTTGTCGTGCATGTATGTATCTCATTTTATAGAAAAAAAAATCGATTCCTCTATAATTTCTACGTGAAAAAGGTTCGTTTCTCAAAATTCGCTACAAGCAGCCGTTTTCGAGATATTTTGATTTAAATTAATCGATGCATCCAATCTTCGTCTCATTGATTCGCGAACTCTTTGAAAATAAGAGTATCAAGTAGGCTAGTAAGTTTATTCCGATGTTTTTTCGTGCTCTCATGTCACAAATAATATGCTGACATACATTTCACATACGGACTTCCTAACGAAAATGCATAACCGCACATCTCCTACTTCAAAAACGTTTTCCAAGAATTCACGCTCGCTTAAGGGAAACAGGAAGTTCTGCGAAAGCTAGTCATCTGTCGAGTGCACACCGGACAGTAAGAACCCCAGAAACCGAGAAAGCAGTTTTCAATCTGGTGGAAGAACACCCGGAAACAAGCTCCAGAAAAATAGCGCTGACGTTAAACATTTCTCATATTCTGGTATGGAAAATTTTGATTGATAATTTGTTATATCCCTACCATGTTCAAAGAATTCAGGCACTACTTTCTCGTGACTTTCCGTTACGTATCAACTTCTGTCGTTGGTTTCTCCAATGCCTTATTCAAAATCCTTCATTTGAAAATAAAATCCTCTTAACCGACGAAACCAATTACTCACGCACCGCTATACGCAATTTTCACAACAATCATTTGTGGTCAGAGGAAAACCCGCATGCGATACAGGAATCACATTTCCAAGAACAGCTCCCTCTTATCATGTGGGCAGGAATCCTTGGAGATTATTCTATTTCTTTATTCCGGGAAGATTAAACGGAGAGAGATATCGTCATTTTCTTGAAGAAGATTTGCCTATTTTACTGAAAGATGTGCCACTTAGACTACGAAATGAAATGTGGTTTGTAAATGACGGTACCCCGGCACATTTTAGCATCCAAGCGCAAGAATTTTTAGATCAAACTTTCTGCAACGGTTGGATAGGTCGGGGAGGGCCTCAACCATGGCCCCCTAGGTCCCCAGACCCACAGGATTTTTTCCTGTGGGGACATCTAAAATATTTAATTTACCAGATACTTATCCAAAATAAGGAAGAATCAAGTTATCGAATGAATAACTCTCGTAGAACGATTCAAAATACTCCAGGAATTTTGCAAAGATTGCGCGAATCAATGAGAAGAAGATTGGATGCGTGCATACAGGCAGGAGGTGGACATTTCGAACATTTATTGTGATTTTGATTTAGATTTATATCTAGTGTTCAGTTGTTTATTGTTGTTTGGAAATTATCGTTTAAAATGTTTCTATGTTGAATAAAAAAAAAAGTTTTCAAAATTGTTTCACTTTTTAACAAACACATGCATCGATTAATTTAAATCAAAATATCTCGAAAACGGCTGCTTGTAGCGACTTTTGAAAGCATACCTTTTTCACGTAAAAATGATAGAGGAATCGATTTTTCTTCTAGAAAATGTGATACATGCACGACAAAGTTAGGACTCTCCAAAAGAGACAAAGATCTGTAGGCGGCGCTCCCTACAATTAAGGGCCAAACTTAGATCAAATTTGAATTTAACATATCAAAAAATCCCCAAAACTCAATTTTTGTTCAAGTATCGACATTATTTTGAAAATTATTTACGAAAAACCAAAATAAAAATAAATTTTTTAACACCTTGTATACCAAAAATGAAGGCCTTGAGGACCCATGCTTTCATGAACTTTTCACCTTATGAATAACTGAGGAATCGTTCTGTGAAATATCAGACACTTATTACATAACACCCTGTAAAGTGCGACAGGTGGAGGATGGTATTTCTTCCCAGCGATTGCACATTAGATTGTGGCGTTTTTTTCTGTAAAATCTTGTTTTTTGGACAAGATGCTCATGTAGATACGAATAACATACTTATTACAAATGAATATTTTGCAATCTCACCTAGTACACAGGTTGGCTACAAATACACGTTTTAAATAAATCGTATGTGTTCCTTGAAGTAACCAAAGAAAAACCTATATAAAATTGATTTGATGCCTAAATTCGGTAATGTCACTCGGTAAGGTTATTCGAATTCGGATAATGCCATATAGCGCCATCTCACAAAGTTTAGAGGTGCCAGTGGGCTTACATCCAACACAACAATGCAAGTACCCCAAAAATTCACGAGATGGCGCTATACATCTCGATTCACGATATTCAATATTTTTTTTTGTGTAAAATCGCGTTTTGTCAGGAAAGACGTCTATATAGATGAACTGTTGAAGCAAAACCCTATCTATGTACAAAATTTCATCCAAATCGTTTTAGCCGTTTCCGAGATATACGAAATATAGTTATATATATATATATATATATATATATATATATATATATATACTAGCGGACCCGACAGACGTTGTCCTGTCCAAATTTCTATGTTCCCTAAAATGTTTTTCCGAAAACTCTCGTCCGCGTAGAATTTCTTTTTTTCTATGTTTTCCTTTATGTTGTTCCATCTAGATTATGCTTTTGACTCCTTCCGCTTCCTGTTGTCCCGTTATCCCGTTTTCCCGTTATACCGTTATCCCATTTTCCTGTTACCCCTTTTTTTCCTTTATCCCGTAATCCCGTTTTCCCGTTATCCTGTCATCCCGTTATTTCGTTATCCCGTTATTCCCGTTATCCCATTATCCCGTTATCCCGTTTTCCTGCTATCCCTTTTTTCTTTATCCCGTTATCCCTTTTCCCTTATCCCCTTATCCTGTCATCCCGTTATCCCATTTTTTTTTATCCCGTTATCCCTTTTCCCTTTTCCTTTTATCCCATTATTCCCGTTATCCCGTTTTCCTGTTATCCTTTTTTTATTCAACCCGTTATTCTGTTTCTCCGTTATTCCCTTATCCTGTCATCCCGTTATCCCGTTATCCCGTTTTCCCGTTCTCCCGTTTTTTCGTCATCCCGTTATTCCCGTTATCCCGTTATCTCGTTTTCCTGTTATACCGTTTTTTCTATAAAATAAGATTAAAAATAGTGGTTGATCGTAGAAGGGTGAAAATTAAGAGTAATATGAATTTTTTCATTCTTAGTCATGACAAAATAAAAATAAAAATCCTGGAGTAGGGTGAAAATATAGGATTGTATGTATTTTTGAATGCTGTATCATAAAAAAATCGAAAAAAATTTTTTCTAAAAAATAAAAAAAAATTAAGGAGTGGACCACCCTCAACATTAAGGGGGATCATTTGTAAATCTCAACCATCCGGGGAGCCACCCAAACGCATACAAAAAAAATCATTCAAATCGGTCCAGCTTTTTGGGAGGAGTTCAGTGCCACACACGTACTGTAGAATTATATATATAAAGATATAAAGATATATATATATATATATATATATATGTATATACATATGTATATATGTATATATATATATATATATATAAGAATTGATCGTTCAAAGTAATAAGATAATTACCCCAAACTGGAGGTAGCTGCTATGAACCAACTTCAAGGTATATCCTATCCAATAAGAAGAGAATCATCAAAATCGAACTAATTTGTAAAAAGTTATTAGTGGTCACACATAAAAAAAAAAAACCTTTTTTTCCAAATTTTATGACACCCATGCTTCTATCCATTCGAATTTAAAAAAAAATGGCAATGAAAGTTTGAATCATCAGCAATATAAAGAGTAATTTCAAAATACATCTGGAGTTTATCCCAACATTTTCACACCAAAATATAGTTATTTGCATAGGAATCGTGATCATAAATTTCGTATACATCACATATTCATGCCACACTTGAAAAATACCCATTCCACCGGATGATCGTGTCATGTTTGCTAGCAAATATTGACGTATCTATTCAAGAATACATAAAAACAACGTTTAAGAATTATGGAAAATTTTATTCGAATATCCATTAGATACCGTGCGTCATTTAAAAAAAATCCTGATGCATATATTTTTGATAAATAATTAAGACCGAAAAGAAAACTGCGTGATAGTCTCAGCATTAGTCGATTATCCTTCCTTCCTTCCAAATCAATCAATGTCAATGTGGGAGATGTTCAAAATGTTTGTATTGCATGCCTTTGCAGCATCCTGATCATAAATAAACATTGTCTTCTAACGTTAATCAACATCTGAGGAATGGCCGACCTAATCGCAATCGTTATTCTTATTCTCAAGTCAGCTAATGACATAAGATCAGGTCATCGTGCTGGCCATTCTAGCAATTCTCGTCTACCTATCCACCGATTCCGAAATATTAAAATCGAGGTACTGCAGGACATTTATTTGGTGATGTGTTGGTGCTTCATCCTGCTGAAATCATATGAGCAGGATATACATTTGCCACAACATTATTTTGAAGTATTGCTGAATAATTATCTTTATTCAAATATCCATACAAATGAAAAAGCAGCCAATGACATGGTTTCGAATTATCCCTGCCCAAACATTCTCGAGCTTCTGCGTATATAATTGTCTCCTCCAGTGAGGATTTCCTCCAGTCCAGTAGCAACTGTTTGAACGAAGAAGTACTAAGAAGAGTCAACAGGGATAGAGAACTGCTACAAATATCGAAAGATGTCTTATTTGAGTCAATCATTGAGTCGAAATCAATATCGATTACAACACATGATTCTCAAGGGCAAGATAAAAGGTAAAAGATGTGTAGGAAGAACAATTCTGATATGGCACACAAAGAATGAGACTGTCAACAGCGACACTGAAATCGTTTTGCTTGCCTTCTCATCATCAAGAACGGAACGCTATTAATTTCGTCAATAAGATGTTTTTTTTCTTTAAATTTTCGTAATATTTTTTGAAAATTATGCACAAAAATTGCGATTGCATTTGGCTGCTCCACATTGTTTAACTTACCATTCCCTTGCATACATAGATATACATACGCTCAATAGAGTTTGCTAATATGATTATATGGGTAAATGGCTAATATTGGAATCAATAGCACGAAGCATCGATCCATCGAAAAAATTTGATAGAATATTTCTTATCAATTATCAAATACCGATAAGCAGATAATGTTTTCAGAGTAGGGTCCATCCACTTAATAAAATTCTAACTATTGGCTCAACTCAAACCGGTGGATCAAGGGACTTGGAGCACTTTTGAAAGTGGCGCCGCAGTGGCGGATTCAAGCGACTGATTCCAGATGGCGCAAATTATCCGTATTTAAAGTACAACAGTTCAAATTTGTTTGATACAAACGTAAAAACTGCAGTTGCATTGTGATTCGGTATGTATAAACTTTGTGAAATTGAGCCCCGGTTTCGGAAATTGCCCTAGTAATGAATGGAGTGCAGATTCAACAGTTCCCTCTGACAGTAACCATCCAACGTACTATAACACCTTTACAAACCGCTTCCGTAAACTATACGGGAATCGTAGGAGAATAACACATCCTTTCTACCACCGCATCAACAAATACACCTCAGAGCTGAATGTAAACATTCCTGAAACCCTACCCAAAAACGTCTTAGATGCACCACCATGGCTCATCCCCCTGCCCCCTTGTAATCTATACCTCACCAACTTCAACAAGGCTGAAACCACACCTTGTTTACTCCACAGCCACTTCTACGCATCACCCAGTAAATATCTAAGTCACTCACACATCTACACAGATGCTTCCAAATCGGATGGAGGGGAAACAGCAGAATTCCTGAGTTCGAACATATCAAGAGGGTTCAAACTACCATCAGCAGGCCATCTACAGCGGGGAACTATATGCAATCCTTCAAGCAACCAAATATGCCATCAGTGAAAATCTATAGAAAACATTGATCTTAACAGACTCCTTGAGCTCCTCACAAGGCATGCAACAAATATTTTCCGATAATCCTCTGATCGAAACTCTCAAAAACCACCTCCACTCAATCAAAGAAGACTCTAGAAAGTTGGAATTCATGTGGGTCCCCTCACATATCGGAATCCATGGTAACGAGCAGGTCGACAGAATAGCACAAGATACAATTAATGAACCAACAGCACCCGAGCTAGAGGGAGTCCCACACAACGACCTCAAAATACACATGAAATCCGTCATCCATAACTACTGGCTGTCGAAATGGAGAAACTCGCGTACGAAACTGAAGGAAATCAAGAACGACATAAAACCATGGAGAAATACCCCCCACCAACGAAAACACCAGGTAATGATCACCCGCCTCCGTACCGGACACACCAAGTACACCCATGAACATATGTTGACAGGAGAGGAAGAGAAGAAATGCGACATGTGTCAGGTACCAGTGTCGGTTAAGCACTTTTTATCGGGATGTCCAGAGTTCGTGAAACAACGTCAGGACTACGAGATAAATACAGATTTAAAAGTTGCTCTCGGTGTGAACTGTGACGTTCTAAGTATTGAAGGTTTTCTTATCGGTTTACTCAACAAATTTTGAACATACTCAATGTCAAAATACTCATGTACATGCTCTCTAGATTGTAAATGTTAACTACCACTGTAATCTCATTGTGCCGTTGCTAATAACCCTAGTGGTTGATGCAACTATTCTTTAAATAAAAAAATAAAAATAAAAGTTCAGATTGAGACGAGTATTCTGCGAACCGCATTTAACCTACTGATACGTGATTCGCCTGTCATCGTAGTGTTTACATGTAATTTATTGTCAAGTTGAAGTTTTATATTCAGTGATGATGGATCAAGTGGTGGTTGCAATTGGGTTTTTACCCATTTTAAGTGACATCGTTTTCGAGAATCAGTCTGTGAAAAAAGGAGCCGCTATGGTGCGTTCGGGTCATGTGTGACAGGTGCGGGAAGTAAAAACAAATTATTATTCCAATATACATGCGAAAGTGATCAGTCAAGCAGCAGCAAGTTAGTACAGGTGGTAAAACAGATTTCTCTTCAGTTACCGATTGAGTTAAGGCGGGTAAATGTATCACTTTTATATGGTTAATATGATATTAATTAATATGTTGTTAATATGATATTAATATGATATTTTATAAGTGATCGAATCGCCATTCCTGTATCATATGAAATACAGGAATGGCAAATCGATCACTAATAAAATATATACAGTAATCGATTCGTAGAATGTAAGTTCGTTGTTAACATAAAGTTTCAAAATAAATCTTTGTTTCATGATATCAAGAACAAAATTGAAGTTTTTATAAAATAAGAAACATGAGTTAAACACCATAAAGAACACATTTCATTTTATCTAGGACACGGTACACCTACAGACAAAACAATGATAAAACTCTGAAAAACAAGAAAATCAAAAGTATTCTTAGTCTTATCATGAAATCAACCAAAATAAAAACAACATACCTTCAATAATTTTGTTAATTTATTAGCACAAAAGAACAAGTAGGAATAACAAACACTCCAGTTTGATGATAATCATTAAGTAGACCATGTACTTCGTACTTTCTCAAATGGTGATAAGAAATGGAAGCTTTCGGACGGAATTAAGTACCAATTTGTGAAAAAAATTCTGCAACTGATGGATGGAAATAAGTATCAGTTTGTGGAAAGCAGCTTATATTTTACCTTGTAAAAAATATTTCCAGGAATTTCAGCGTCAACAAAACATTATATTTTCGACGTTGGGTTCCGATAGTATAATTTCTATCATTAATTTTTCGATGACAATAACAGTAGAATTATTCTGAAATTATTATGTGATTTGTCATGTTCTGACAAATGTCGAAATTGGAAAATTATCATGTTATCATTCGTCTGTCGATTGCGGGCAGCGCCTCCATGCGCGACTGTCCGTACCAAAAATTTGGTGGACAAGATTGCCAATGTTTCAAATAGTCTCTTTATTTTCAATTTGTCTATGGGGCAAACCATCTGCCAGTCGACAAGCGAAGGCGATGTATTCCAAACGTTTGTAGCTCACGGTAGAAAAACCATAATATTTCGTATTCGCGGGTGCATTTAAACGCGTGTTTTTACACCCTACAACACAGCAGTGGTCACCAAACCACTTCGTTTGTTTTCCTTACGTCATTTACATTTGACTCGAGGTTATTTGCGGCCGATTCGTTCATTGCCATTCATTTATTGTAGGTGCGCTTTTGACACTGTTTCTCTCTTTGATAGGAAGCTTTTACCCGTCTAATCACAATACAAATGCCGTGTTTACGTTTGCGACCAAAAAATTCGAACTATCGCACTTTGTAGACAAATTTTTTATCACAGCGGTAAATGGGGCTAAGTGATACTGTCTGGATTCCGGCAGTGCTGCGGTTAAACTCCTCCCCCATGCTCCAAGTCCAAAAACATGCAATTTTGTACAGGAGTTCCTTATACAACGTAGATGAGCGTCAAGGAAGGATTTCTGGAAATTCATCTCCTAAGTAGGTCAAATAGGGGGTTAAAAATATACCATCATGAAACCGTAAAACTCTAATTGTCCGTTTGTTTCTTCAAGCGTCGAGCGTCAAGCAAAAACTACAAGACCAAGGGATGAAAGTTTGTATGGGGGTTCCATTAGTTTTGGAGTAAGAGTCATTGAATTTGGTATATATTTCAGAGTTTTTTAAAATTCAACCCTGAAGGATATAAAATGGGAGTTGGAAGTTTGTATAGGAGTACCATTACTTTCGAAGTGAGGGTTATAAAAATTGTTAGTTGAAGTCTCTGTAACAAATAAAGGAATAGGTAATAATAGACAGAAGTCTGAAACATCTCGATAGTCAGCTATTATTTCATTCAAAATGAAAAATGTCTTATTCCTCAAGAATGCTGACTAAAAATACCAATACAATAGGTGTATTTCAGTCGTATTTCTATAAAAAAACAATTACTTACTTGGCTAATGCCTCGACGGGCGTTGGATTACACAACGTCCAACAAGGTTCTTTGCAAATGTTTGTTGTGAAATAGATAAATATAAACCACTTCACCCAAGCTGACCACCTGTAGACTGGTTTCAGGGTATTTGCCCCTTGATATAATGAATGTAAGGCAAATTTGCAATTTCAATGAAATGATAGAGATGTTACAGACTTCTGTCTATTATTGCAGATTTCTACCCTGAGACTCAGGATGACATATCAGTTGGTAATGTTTAGTAGCAGTAGTTGAGTTGAGATGGCGTTAGCTGATAGTTTACTCCATTCTGCTAATTATATCCCAGCGAAATACTATGAATTGGATGGATATTAATTGATTCAATCAGGTAAACAGTCATCAGACATTTGTCTGCTCGGCCTACCCTTCACTTATGAGGGGCAAATACCCTGAAACCGGTCTACAAGTGATCAGCTTGAGTGAAGGGGTTGATATTTATCGATTTTTCAACAAACATTTGCAAATTACCTTGTAGGACTTTGCACGTGTATCCATCAGATGTAATCCAACGTCCGTCTAGACATTAGTCAGGGAAGCAGATACTTTTTGATGAATATATGACCAACATTGTATAGGTATTTGTAGTCAGCAGTCTTGAGGAATAGGACATTTTTCATTTTCAATAAAGGAATTTGTGTTTCAATGTTTTCGGAAACTCAACCCCTGAAAGGGTGAAAGTTTGTAAAGGGGTTCCGTAAGTTAGATTCAAAGTTAAAGTCATCCCACTGTGCAAAAACTCATAATATTGACGATATTATATGGTAACCGAGATACATTGTTACGTTATGATTATTGTGCCCAGAACGTCTCGAAGACTATTTTAGAGTCGTTATATGTCCACCAACATAACAAAATCGCATATACGTTATATAAAAATCGAATCTGATACGTTATCTGAAACAGGTCTGTTAAAGCAAAAGTACTTATATACGAGTATGCGCAATGAAATCGTTACGTAACAAGTTCTTTTTTTTAACATCATTTGTCTACTTTTTTACGGGAAAAGTACTTTCTCAAAGCGTAACAACAACTGAGCTGTTATGGTATCAAGTCTCTTCTTTTAAGGTTAGGTTAGGTTAGGGATACATTATTTATATAAACTCGAATTTGAAATAAAAAAATATATATCAAAACATGGAAAATCAAACAAAAAATAAAAAAGAATATTCATTTCTCTGTAAAAATAAAATATATAAATAATTATTATTTACTGAAATCTCGGATCTGAAAACTTCTAAAATCCAAGAAGGGTTCGTTGAACCTGAACTTTCAGTTTTCATTACGATGACAGCCACAGTTTTTGGTTTCCCTTAATAATCATTGTTTTGCATGTCGAAGCCATTCCATGGCTATTTTATCGACAATTCAACTCATGTATAAAAAATCGCAGATGCCACAGTGCAATTGTCAGTTTGACAGCGGCAAAAGTTAGCTGCAACTTTTACAGCGACAAATGCTCTGGTGGTTCCTTCACTTATTCATTTGTTTATCAAATATCGCGGTGTTGGTTGCCAAAATAAATAAAGTTTGCATTGATATGTTTCTAAATTTCTTATTTATTGAAATGTCCTGCCGAATTACACTCGATGTTTGTATTGATATCAGGTAAATTTGTGTTGTTCAAATTCTAAACTGTTTCATTTATCAATTGAGTCGAAAAACTGTCAACCTAAAAACGCCCCACCTTCGGTGTGGCGTTTCTAATAGTTGACAGTTTTTCTCGTATGATTGCTAGGCAACAGTTTCTCATTAAACAACCCAAATTCACCCGATAAAATACAAACCTATCGTGCAATTATAAGTGATAAATTAACTCCTATATAAAATGTGTCATTTAAAGATAACTGTTTTGTTATTTTGACATCGATAAAAAAGGTGCATCGTTTTTTATCACCGATAAAAACGCCTGTTCCTCTTAAGCGTCTACATCTAGTATGCTTACGTCACTTTAATGTCTGCCCTGTCAGTTATTCAAGTACTGTTGATAATTGATACTGAAACATTACAACATGAGTCGTTTTGGGGAAGTTTCGACTCAACAAATAACAAAAAATATAGAAAAAGCAATCCCGCAATCCACAAAAAATACTAAAGCGTCAATATGGAGACAATTTATGGAGTTTTGTCAATTACGAAATCACGAACTGTAAAATAACTCCTTACAAAAAGTAGCAGACATATTAAAGGATTGGGCCTATAATATGAAAAAGAGGAATGCAGAAGATTATAAAGAATATGCAGTTAAATCAATTTGGAATTCAACTGCGAAGATGATTCAAGAAAAATATTTCAATGAATACAATATTAAATTTGATCCTTTTGCCGACATAACTTTTAAAGAAGCTCGTGATGCAAGAAATAGTAAACGGAAAGAATTACAAGTTATTCCAGAGAAAAGAAAAGTAAGTTCTGTAGCATTGAACAAGAAAGATATAGTAAAAATGGCAAAATTGTGGAATATAGACAACCCAGAGGGATTACAAAAAATATTCTTTCATATAGCTTTTTATGAATTAGCTTGGAGAGGGAGAGAAGCTGCAAACTGTAAAATCTACCATTTTGAAGAAGAAAAAAATCAAGATGGAACTTCAACATGAAGATTTGAACACAATACAATATTTTCAAAGACGACACAGGGTGGGTCGAAAAAATTGGCAGACAGCAAATGGATAACAAAAAATGAAATGGATGAAGGTATTTGTCCCGTTGCATTGTTGAAATTACTGTTACAAAAAAGAAATGTAAACATAACATCTGAACGACTTTTTTTAACTCCAAATTCCTTTTGGAAAAACAAAAATTCTAAAGGTTGATACAAAAATGTTCCACTGGGTATTAATACGATTTCTACTTGGACCAAATATTCTGCAACTAAAATTGGATTCGACATTACAAATAATAAAAATTACCAATCATGCGAACCGTGCTAGTACAGTTTCCCAGTTAGCCAAAGCAGGAGTAAGTGACCAACAACTTATAAAGATAACGGGACACTCATCATCATCTTCTATTAAACCCTACCTCCAAATTGATCCTGAACATCACGAAAATCGTATTAATTCCTTACGAGCCTCGAGTGAGAAAAATCAAAATGAATATTCTACATGTGTGAATACCAGAGAAGAAAATTTTGAAATCAGTACACCAAACCAAACATTTTATAACAATTGTGTATTTAATAACTGTTCATTTTAATAATTTAATTGTACCAATAAAGATAATTATTGTTGTTGTTCATTCATATATTCGGTCGTTAATTTATCTTGCCAAAAAACACTCGAGCTTTTCTTTTAAGGATAAATTTCTTTTTAACTCAAAATTTTTCCATCAGTAATTTTGCTCGAAAAACTGACATTTGACAAAATCGCGAGACCGAAGGAGGTTTTTCTTGTAAAATTACTGATTGGCAAAAATATTTCGTTACAAAAAGAAATTTATCCGATAAAAAAAAAGCTCTTGTGTTTTTACTGTTGAATAAACAATCCGAAAATTTTGGAACAACTTTCCGTATTGTACCTAAAAAAATATGTATTGGATTATTTTATTAACAATTCTGTCAGAAGTATTTCTCCTTACCTCGCATAAGTTCGATTTAGTTGCTTTCTTGAGTATTGGCGGCCATAGGGTTTTCCAGATGCTACAATAAAATATAGAAATAGGAAATAGTTAAGTGTTTATAGTGTATTTGCTTGCGTCGATCCATATATCATATTAAAAGAGTTGTGATACAATTCAAATGTATTACCTTATTGTCCATGATGTATAGATACCTGAGGCCATAAATATATCTATATATAATTTTCAATCGTTTCAAGGATATTTCCTGTTGATTCTTGGAACTAGAGTGGAAATTTTTTGGCAAAACTGATGTCACAAGCAAACCAAACTATCACATTGAGATTTTATTGATCACCCTCCTAGTGGAAAACAATAAGATGATGTGACACATAACTTTTTTTTCACATATTGATTTTCTTATTGATAGGTAATGAATACCATTAATAATTTAATCACACAAAAAAGATCACTAAGAACCGGCACAATAGATCGATAAACGATAGATGAAATACCGTCACATATTTAAGGTTAGGTTAGGTTAGACAACGATAAAACACAAGACCAGATGAGAACGTTTTTGCAACGAATCAATTACGTCATATTTCTTAACCACCGTATCTTCTTGAAATGTTCTGAAACTAGAACATCCGAAAGTATAAATAAGACATATTGCTATGAATACATCATTAAGATGTTTTAAAGATGTCTCAGAGTTCGTTTGGTACGAAATGGAGTTGTGATGATTTTTTGGGCTGTATCAGTGACAATACTTATAATAACATCGCAATATTACATCTTCATAACTTATAAACTATGTTGAAGAGGGCAACATTCTCAATTGGATATTGATAAAAATATTTTTCTGTGAATTGAAAAATCCACGATAAAAATGAAGTTATTTTTTGTGAATGTTTTATAAATTATGTTTTCCCAGAAACGTCGTCACGGGTACAATAAACATCCCGGGTATGGTTCTCGCTCAGTGGGATGAATATATTCTTCCTAAATAAAGAAACACGTATTCTAGAGTTTTTGAAAATTCAACCATAAAAAATATGACCTCCTTGGAATCCATGCGGACAAAGCCACTGGCATTACCACATATAAAATAATTGTATTTAAAAAAAAATGAAAATGTACGGAAATACAGGGTATTCCTTTCACAAAAATATAGCTTTGTATTTCACTTTTCTTGTCACCCAGTCCACAAACCGCATCGTATGTGAAGCCGAAGTGTGTGGTGCCGCGTCGTATGTGGTGTCCTGTATATAAAGAGGCTAGAAATGCGTGGCAGAATAGATCTCTTTCCATAAAACGGACATGAATATTACATGACATGAAACATTTGAGTTTGATTAAAACCATAACTATTTTATTATTAGTTCAATACCCATGAATCTCGCCAAATTACTTTTCTGACGCCAGTAATTCAGTTTTGAAACAATAATAAGTATTCTTTTCGTTACAGCACAGAGCTAATCATAGTGAGCGAATGCTTCCAATTGGAAAACTTATAGTAAATTGGATTAATTTAAAATAACCAGAAATCCACGTCGATTGGATTTTGGAGATGTGTACATACCGCAATGCCAAAATTACTATTTATATTAATAATATATAATTATTCAGGGTGGAGTACATGGAATGGAAATAATATAGGCTGACACAACAGCTTGATACGCAATTGTGTCAGTATGGAAGGACGGAATTCAGTTATCCCTATCCTAGGATATTGGTAAATGTTGTTCTATGAGTCAGAGAATAGCATTTTCCAGAAGACTGAGTCTTCAGATTGATTCAGCCTATAAATGAGTTGCTGCAGATGATAATAGGCGGTTAAAGTAGAGTGCTTGTTACACTACATTCCTAGAATACAGTTCGGCTTATAGGCGTGCAACGCTATAAAAGCGAGCTATTGTTATAGTATTTCCCATATCCTTAAAAACCCAGTAAAATGGTAGCGAAAAAGCCCCTCTCGTGGAAAAAAGTCAAGTAGTCAGTTTCTGTACTATATGATTTTTGGGGTGCTGAATCCAAATTTGAAGCATTCCGAGATATTCATAAAAAACTGCTCCATATTCAGTTTTCTGCACTTAACTTCGAAACCATCCATTTGATCGGAAATACCATTGAATACAAAGATAAAGTAGACAACATTTGCTATACCCAACATTTTCAATGCAGAACTAACGGGTGAGGAGCTAGAGCAAGTTGAAAATTTGCCTAACTTACGTACTTCGCAAAAAATACCGTTCTTCGTCGGTTTTTCACAGAAAACTCATAATCTACTCATTTTTCAAAGGAAGAGCAACATAAAAAAATCTTTCTTTTGTCCAGATGCTAAGTTGTGTTACTATAATCGCTATTTATTGATTTTAGGGCTCCCAAGTAACATTTGAAAATCTTTAGACACCCAGTGTCGAACTTATGTTTTTTTTTCTAGTTTTCAGGAAAGATTGTGAATGTGTTTGAATGTAAGAATTCCAAATCTGAATATTTTCATCGCAGGATGTGCGTATCTCATATTATGCTCGGATTATTGAAATCCCGAGAGTTATCACCATTGCTTCTCTTGTAGAACAAATTACCTCTCAAGTATTTTCAAACGAGTACTCGACAAATAATAATGTTTATATTATGCAAATATTTGAGTGATACTGTAGTAGGCGAAGATGTCGACCTCCTAGTCCACTTAGTTGGTTCACAGGCTCCTTTCAAGGTGTATTTTCCCAAACCAGGGAAGGAAAAAGTACCCAACAATCTGTACTATCCAAGCATCCCCTTCAATCCTCACCGGGTTGAGCACATATTCTTCTTGCATGCTGTAACCGGGTCAGACATGACGTCTGCCTTGTTCGGGCAAGGGAAAACAAAAGCCCTGAAGACGCTCAATAATCGCCTCAACATAAGAGACTAGAGTTTTCAAAGACCCTGAGGCAGATTTAAGGAACGTCATGAAGGCTATTTAAGTCGGCATCAAACATTGCCACTCTTTCCTCAACATGGACTGCCTCTCGCGAGCATTCATTGCGAGGTGCAACTGTGACTGGGAAAGGAATTTGGATGGAGAAATACCATCAGTGGCCTACAGCCTATTCCTACCACTGACCTCCTTGCTCCTGAAAACCTCTTGTGTCAACCAGGTACCGCAACTCTTGTATGAAGAACTGCGGCTGCAAGAAAGCTGAACTGTTTTGCACGAATATGTTTGCAGATTTTGATGGGAACTGCAGCAACCTCGTGCAGTACGATCCGGAGGACGACCAGGATATCAAAGATCCCAATTTCGTTGACGTGTCGTCCATCACTTGGAGGTATTACCTATATCTACTCTTAACATTAGTACAATCACCACCCCCAAATTGGTAACTTCACTTTTGGTGATGTTCATGCATTTCTCTTTCAGACCACCAGATAGAGGATGAGGGCATGGATAAGGGTACCCTGAGGCATCTACTACACTTAAGACACCATCTCCAGAACCGGGTCCTGCAGGATACCAGCCTTCCGCCAAACGACGATGTAGCAACATGAGATAATATAATTAATATTACTCATTCATTATAAAATGGTTGATTTAATAGTTTAATTATCATACGTTTTTGATCAGAATTATATAAGACTATAATCATTTAGAGTTGTTTCATTGCAATTGAACACCTATTTCCAGCATACAGAACAATACATTTTTATCTGCCTCATATCCCACAGAATATAAAAAAGCCTATAATTTGTTCATATGTTCTGGTACTGTTATAAATATAGGTTGATTGGACAAATCAAATGAGTGGAAAGAATGAACACGGTTTAACTTGAGTATGGCAGAGTCGACCGAAATACGCTTCCGAACGCTTAAACGGCCGCTCCACCTTCTCGCATACTTCACATGAACTCTATAGGAAATCTAAAGTTCTTTCAATGTGCGGTTTTTTAGAAAAATGCGTAGATTGTGAGTTATCTACGAAAAACCGACAAAGAACGCTATTTTGTCAATTTTCAACCTGCTCTAGCTCCTCCCCGTTAGTCCAACATCCAAAAACTTCTTACGGTACATTTTTGTCCACTTCAGTTTCGTTTGAGATGGCATTTCTAATAAAATGCATAGTTTCGGGGTTACGGGCAAAAAACTGAATAACGTGCGAAAATTTCGTGTTGTTTGCGAATATCTCGGAACGCTTCAGGAAATTTTGTCAGCAAACTTCAAATTTAAATTAAGCACCTCAAAACACATATTAAACCACAGAGGAACCGACTACTTGAATTTTGTCCACGTGCGACTAACATTTGATTGCACTAACACCATTCTAATGTGCGTTGCTGTAAATGAGAAATGGCCATAGTGTTGACGTGACTATCAATTTACCGCCAATTCGTCCTCAAATACATAGTTAATGAAATTTGATTTGAAATCACTAGTTGTGAAATACATGAGGATGTATGAAAATTGAATAAAGTTGATATGATTTCTACATCAGTAGTGTACCAATGTTCTTGAGGTGAAGGTATGGAACATGGGACCAAGCCCGATTTATATAACACAGATGATTCAAAGTATGACGAAGACACTCTAGCAATCGAAATTTCTGAAAGAAAATGATAACTTCAAGTGATATGGCCAGAATAGGCGGTTTGGGAATGTCACTCCAGGAGAGACTATAGATAACTATAACTCTTCCGCAATGTTTTCAATAACACTTTATATTTAAAAAAACTCTTATTTGGTTAACAAACGTCAAAATCCAAATACGTGTACTTATATTGTTACCAAATGAATTGAAAAAACTAGAATTTGTAAATCGTGGGGATTTGGACAATGTCCGCAACAGCGTGATGTGGCAGAACTCCAGAGGGCTTCATTCTATAATAATAATAATAATATTCTCTATTTATCCTTCAAGATCATACATGATATAGGAAAAGTCATAAAATGTATAAACGCAGACATATATATGTATATATATATATATATATATATATATATATATATATATATATATATATATATATTATATATATATATATATATATATATATATATATATATACAGTAACAAATAACTATATTACTTTGAACATATCGTCCATACAAACAAGCAAACAATCAAATAAAAAAAATATGAATTAGCAAAATATTCACTAATGTCATAAAAGCAGGATTCCACTAAATATTTTTTCAATATTATTTTGAATTTATTAATATTTTTTTCGTTTCTGATATCGCTGGGGAGATGATTGAAAAAGCGTTTTCCATTATACTTAGGACTGCTTTCGTAAAGTGAAGTACGGTGCTTTGTACTTCTAAGTAAATCACCATGCCTCGTAGCATAGTCATGAGAGTCAGAATTTTTTGAGAAGCTCTTGATGTTGACTTTGACATATGTTACAGTTTTAAAAATGTGAATCGATGGTACCGTCAGTAATTTAAACTTTTTAAAATGATTCCTA
Source organism: Gonioctena quinquepunctata (assembly GCA_018342105.1). Taxonomy (NCBI): domain Eukaryota; kingdom Metazoa; phylum Arthropoda; class Insecta; order Coleoptera; family Chrysomelidae; genus Gonioctena; species Gonioctena quinquepunctata. The sequence continues at coordinate 72,025 of JAFIRS010003062.1, read as the reverse complement.
CACGTCATTCGGTAATCTAAGTCAAAGATTAGGCGAATTAGTCTTTTTTGACTGATAGAAACTCTGCGAGCATTTGCCGTACTTCCCCAAAGGACAATGTTATAAGAAATATGTGAATATGAGAGAGCATAGTACACATTTATTAATTGCTCCAGTGTGAATATATTTTTCAGCTGCAAAATTGCATAATAACTACTAATGAGTCTTTTACACACCTGATCAACATGTGTATTCCACTTCAAATTTGCATCTAAATATGTGCCCAGAAATGTTATTGAATCCGAAAAATATATATTTTTGTTGTTTACGCGAACAAAATAATCATTTGAGATTTTTGTACGAGAATAAAACTGTAGACATACTGTTTTGTCAGGATTGACAATTAAGGAGTTGTTACTACACCAATCAGTGAATTCTTTCGACAAATTATTCATTTTCTGCACAAGTTCTTCTGGGGTTTCAGCATCAGTGGCGATTGTCGTATCATCTGCATACAAAAAAATGTGTTCAGTGCTCAAATAATTTGGTAAATCATTGACGTACAGAAGGAAAATCAAGGGACCTAAAACTGATCCTTGAGGAACTCCTAAATCAACATCAAAAAGTTGAGATCTACAATCATCCACTTTTACGGCATTTTTTGCTGCAGATGAAAAAAAAATCAGCAAATGCGTCAGTTATATTCTGCTTATTGTTAATAATATTTCCTTGATCTTCAATCTCATTTATCGAGCTAATTGTCGTTTTGCCTGTTATTTCTCTGACTGTTCTCCGAATATATTTCTGTTTTTGTTGAAAATTTTTATTCTCAAGATTATTTTGATAATAAGTTTTTTTCGCTTCAGCTATTCTGCCTATATAATTTTTTTTTAACTTTTATACTTCACGAAAAGTTTATCATGCGATGAATTGTTCTTTAACCAGAACAGATTTTTCAGTTCAACTCCCATCTTGATAATGTCATAACTGATCCATCCCGGGGTGGATACATTATTTAGTTTTTTCTTTGTTAGAGGACGAGTCAAATCTACATAATATATTATAGTACCAATAAACATATTGAACGCCACATCAACACCGTCACTGCTGAAAACACACTGAAAGTCTTCGTTACCTTGCCAATGTTGTAAGTTAAACAAATTTTGGTTAGATAAGTTCCTGAAATTAACATCATTTTTAATACTAGAATTCAAGACATTTATTTTAATATTCCTCAAAACAATATCAAGACCCAAATGGTCACCAAGAACCAAGTCTATCACACTATCTGTATAATTTGTAGAATATTTTTTTAGAAAATAATCCAGTTTGGATTTTGTCACTTTTCCATTCTTATCTCTAAAAATTCGAGTAGGTTCAAAGTTTTGACATTTCAACCCAAAAGTCAGTTAATGAAGATTTATCACTCGAGTCAGTTAAAAAATCAATATTGAGATCGCCACTAAGAATAACATAGCCAAAACCACTTTAACGCTTCATAAGGTGGGTTTTGTTGGGTAGGTTATCCAAGTTAGTTGGGATGTTTCGCGTTCTTCACATAAAAACTTATCGGATGACGACAAATTTGGATAGGATAAGTTAGGTTAGGTTGTATACTCCCGATTTTCGTCAGATCGGGCTGAAAATGAAATCCTCTTTGACCGACCGCTTTGAAAAAAACAGTTCGCAGAGCCAGAGCCAGAGGGCAAATCAACGATTAATGACCCACAATGCTCAGTTGAAAGCATTGAAAAGACATAATTGGACAAAAAAATTGCTCTATGTGTATTCATAGATATGGATGGTACTTTCGACAACACCTCACACGACTCCATCATCAGATCACTAGAGGAAAGGAATTTCAACACATCACTGATCATATGGATACGTGCGATGCTGAAAAGCAGAATCATTGTAGCTGCGTTCGGAGAGGGAACGGTCAGAATGAAAAGGTTGTCCCCATGGTAGGGTCCTATCGCCTTTGCTGTGGTCATCGACCGTGGATAATCTGAAAGTGAAGGTACATTACTCTGGAATAACGACTCAAGGTGACGCTGATGACCTAGTCGTCACTAAATATAATCAGAAGATGTTGCGCAAAGGAGGCACCGAATGTAAATCCTAGCAGAACAATGCTGGTTCCATTCACAAAGAGGCGAAAGTACTAACTGAAATCCCCAACCCTGAATGCAACTCAGCTTACTCTTTCCATAGAAGTCAAATACCGGGCGTTATAATTGACCAAAGACTGATTTCAATAATGGGATAATTGAAAGAAGATGGAGCAGTCATATCGATAACACTTTTTCCAGAGCTACATCCGCAACCTGGACGTGCCGCAGTGTTTTTGGTAAGACTTTGGTTTGAAGCCGAAAATAATATACTGGTCATATTAAACGATTATCATACCCATGATCTCCTATGCCTCATTAGTATGGTGGCCAAAAACCCAACAGTACTCGGCACAAATCAAGCTGCAAAAAGTGCAGTAGTGAGGCTGTCTAGGAATCACATGGACAATATTCACGTGCCCCACTGCAGCATTAGAGGTAATGCTGAACTTTCCGCCACTGCATTTATGTGTAATGAAGGAAGCGGCAATGAGTGTCTTTAGACTGCACCAGAGTTCAAACTTGAAAGCTGGAAATCTGATTGGACATCTGAAGATCTGGAAAATATTAAGGTAAACCACCCAGTCTTCGACACCTAGCCAGTCATCGACACTTTCAAATTCATTCTACTAAAATAAGAAAAGTTTTACTTCAAAGTATGTGTTCTGCAAATAGTTGGATTCCTTGATATATGTGGCAACTGAACACCACATTTTGTGCCATTCTTAGCTTCGCCATTCCATCATAGTATGTGGATGAAGTCAACAGGTGCATCATTTGATTATAATTGTGCCCATTGTTAGAAAAACGGAATTACTGGTAAACGAAAAATCATGTTGAACCAGTTATTGACACATGTGTCAAACACTAGAACACCAATATTTTTGTGGTTGTGAGTTGCTTGTAGATCTCCGTCAAAAGGTGGTTTTAAAATATAATTTTCATTTTCTAACTAACACTACTGTCCAGTTATCGACAGTAGTGTCAATTACTGGACAATAACATGTCAATAATTGGGTTGAACACTTTTCAGGTATGGCCCCAAAAAAGAATTATAAACCGGAGCAAATGGCTGCAGCTCTTGGAGCTCTCGAGAGGGGAATACATGTTTCTGCTGCAGCTAAAGAGTTTAATGTACCAAGAGTAACACTTCTTTATAAATGGAAAGATAAGAGTCCAATAGAATGCTCAATGGGACCATCAACTACTTTGACCGCAATGGAGGAAAATATTCTAGTACAGTGGATAATCGCGATTTCGAAACTTCATTATCCAATAACAAAAGACTAGCTGTTAGACAGTGTGGAGTATATCATAAAAGAATCAAACAGGAAAATCTATACCCTTGGACTTTAAAAGAGCGTTATTCTGGCCTGAACCTGAAGAATCTACAAGGAAGAGGAGATGCAAAGAAAAAACACCTTCTGAAATCACATCTGCTGCTTGGCAGAAATATCATTCTAGAAAAGAAAATGAGAAAAAAAAAAGGAAAAAAAAGGGAAGGAAGGAAAAAAAAAAAAAATTGGAAATAACTATGCAGAAATACAGGCTAGAAAAATTGACTCGGAAAGTTCGGATGAAGAAGACAGTTTGGATGATGTGACTATATCTGAAGAAGAAGAATATTGCGAGCTTGACGGGATGAACAATGTGTCCGCTGGAGACTATGTCTTAGTGAAATTCTTTGGAGGAAAAAGAAAAACAACTCAATATCGTTATGTTTGTGTTGTTCAAAATGTACTACATAAAGAGAATGAGATTAAAGTTATGTCAATGAAAGTATCCAATACTGAAAAAGATGTTTTTAGAGTAGATGAAAGTGATGTGTCACTGGTGGAAATGTCGGCGACAATAGGAAAATTGCCATCACCTGAAATCCTTGTAATTGGAGACAGGGTGAAATATCAATTCTCAAAACCAGTTGACGTCTTTGAGAGCAAGTAGGGATTATTTTTATTTTATTATGACCTGACCTCAATTCCTACTTACTTTTTATTATATTCTTGCTTATTTAATCAATCAATTGTTTATTTTTCACACAACTCAAGTGGAATTCATATATTCATATATGTACAAGTATTGAAATGAATAAATTTTTATACTGTCAAACACTGGGTGTCAATTACTGGGTAGCCTCGAAACTTGTTCTGTCAATAACTGGTACAAAAAACGACCAATACTTTAATTTTTTTACAAATATAATTTTATGATTCCCAGCCATTTTCATTAGTAGAAGTGGAGAAGGACAAGTTAAGACATCATCTGGAATGAACAGAAAAAAATTACGACTTTTTTTTATTCTGTCATAAAAAAAAATCTGAATTTTTTGTTCTAAAGGTGTCAATTATTGGGTGGTTTACCTTACCCCAGAATACAGGTATGAGCCATAAGGTATTATGCCAGTTAGAAACGACTTTGAAATTACAAAGTGGTTGTAAACAACCACCATATAATAATTACCAACGGGCCTCAACTAGAAAAAAATACACCAGTATACTGATGGTTCCAAGATGGATGGAAGGGTTGGAGTGGGAGTAGTTTTAGGCTCCCAAAACCCCTAGGCAATGCCTCAGCAATTTTTAAATCAGACTCGTTTTCCCATTATCACGTTTCCTGTAATCCCGTTATCCCGTTTTATATATATATATTTATTATATATATATATATATTTATTATATATATATATATATATATATATATATATATATATAACGGAAGGAATTTACTGGACATAGCCCTCAGAGAGAAGTGTTAACCGTAGACACGTATTTCGGGATCTCGGCCTTCATCAGTACGGTGAAGAAGTGCAAGGATGAACAACACTTGGTAGAAAATGACAAATCAACGGAGTCAACAAACAGAAGCCAGCCGCACATTTGTGGTTTCGGTTAGCATATATATATATATATATATACATATATATATATATGTATGTATATATATATATATATATATATATATATATATATATTTATATACAGGGTGTCCCACACTCGATGGCCTATTAAACATTTCTGGAGGATGGGATATAGGATAATTTTTTAAATTTGGTGTCTTGGGTTACTAAGTCTGCTCTATCGATCTCAAATATTTTCAGCGCTGCGGCATTGCCGCTCATATTGAAAAGTAGCAACAACTTTGATTTTTCAAATGAGACACACTGTATATGATTGTATTTTTTGCTTTGCTATTGCTTTTCGATCATTTTTATATGTTATTTCCTTATATCTATCTCAAGCGGTTTTCGAAAAATTCATTGATTTCCTTATTTTTTGTGCAAAACATAGCTTCAATTAATTATGTTTATTACTGCGGTATTTGGACTCGAACAAGGCTGAAATTCTGGGTGTAGTTTACCAATGTTCTGTGCATTAGTAATGTTCGAGGGAATTGGTTCTCCATTATACAGGGTCGTTAAAAATTTGTGATTTTTCTGATAGATACAAAAATGGTGTGAAGTACATTTTTTCAAATAGAACACCCTGTATATTATCAAATATCCTGAAAGACAATTAAAGTTCCTTTCCCATACCTAAATAGTCTAGTTTCCGAAATAAAAGCAAGTTTCTATGAAAATTTAAAATATCTGCATTTGAATATATATTATTATCCATTTTGACAGAAACTCCATGAAAATCACTACTTGTCAAACTGAAATATTGTCTTGCTCTTTTCTAATCACGGTCACTACTACCATTTCCATTTTCTAGTATAACAAATCGAAATAGGTAGTATTACCCAATTGAAATGATCTGATCAAGAAATCAAATCAATCTGTAATGATTCGTTTAAAAATGTTCATACTTCTGGAGATACATCTGAAACTTGTTTTTTTCTAACTCTCAGATGATGCAATTCATTTTCACCAAAGATTCAAAAAAAATATCTCAGGAAAATTTGGAAATAGGTTTGAATCACACTCGAAAAAATATCCATTAGTAATTATTTTTCAGATCATCATGTATATATCATTTCAGTTTCTACTTCCTAATCTGCCTTTTTTTTCGGGTAAGACTCATATCTATTTCCAGAATTTCCTCAGATATTTTTTTAATTAATCTATGCCAAAACTGAATTGCATGTGAGAGTCAGAGGAAAATTCAAATTCCAGCTGTATCTTCAAACGTGCGATAAAACCTCAGGTCTCAAGGTTTTTTTGATAAAGAAAACTGCGAGTTCTGCTGCACTTCGGGACTCTATTCAAAATCTTTCGATGTAATGGAAACTGAGTATCTTTGTAACTACTGTTAGTGAAATTACTCAATATTTTCTGGGTAAAAGTTGAATTTGAGTCCTGTGTGGGTAACAGATAAGGAGGTTTTAGAATTTGGTCTCATTTTGGTAGCAAAACAATTACAAAATAATCAATATTCAATAAACGGTAGAGATAGGTATACGACATGTTCAGTAAAAGTTATTTGTATTTGTCAGTAGAGTCCAAAAACAGAATGAAATACTGAGTGTTCCATTTCAAATTCGAAAGTTGATAGTTGAAGTACATATGGCAACACTGCAGTATTTATAATTCAGATCTCCAGAAACTTCCAATAGGCCATCGAGTTTGGAATACCTGTAGTGTAATCATTCTTTGTACAATAACATACAGTGGGTGCCATTTGAAATAATGAACTTGTCAGTTTCAGGGCTAATCGAATATATTCCCGAAGCGCCAGTATTTTTTTAAAAGATTATCGTGATAGAAATCTTGGTAATGTTCGAAGATATTCTAGGAATCACTCGGTATGTAGTAGATGAAATGGACCATTTCGTGACTCTGGAGTTGCTGATAGAATTTCCGGATGAATAAGTACCTGACCGATTGTTAACTACATATTGAACGTCTGCGTCGCTAATATTTTCCGGGAAATTATCAGCCTATTAGCGATATAAAAATTGGGTTCATATCGAGATGATTATGAAGTATGATAATCCTAATGTATTTCCGAGAAAATGTGAGATTTCAAGGTTCGGCTCAATGAATCCACAAAAAATGCAGGAACGAGTTGTATTGATGATTTATAACCCATTCAAATATGTAGAAAGTGAAGTTGATAATATAATTCAGCACTCACTTGAAGTTGAAGTAACTTCATTCAATTGCTCATGATTTCCATAATAGTATAGAGAGCCTGAAGCCCATAGAGGTGGAAGCAGACAAAGTACAACTATGGCGGAGGAAAACCATCCAAGGACGTCGTGCAACCGCAACAGGAGAGTGCTAACAAGATTCCGGCGAACGGGTGCCCCACCCGATACTAGCATCGCCAAGGGCCTTCAGGGAAAAGAGGAAGGAGATAAACAAGACCCAGAAGGAGGAGCGGATGGTACTGTGCGATCGACTAGAGGGTAATCCAAGGGGGCAGGGTTACAGGATCGTAATGAGGGACCTTAAGTGCTTCAGGGCACCCTACGACATTGAGCAAGGGCACGAGGAAAATCTGCTCAGAGAGTTAGTCCCTGAAACAGACAACGCGAACCTAGACCTCAAGGACTACCAGAAATACGGCGGAGACCCCATATCCCTCTCTACCATCCTTGAGCTAACCGAAGCCGTACATAAACCAAAAAATAAAAGATCCCATGGTCCGGATGAAGTTCTACCGGGAGCATTGAAACTGAATGATATCAGACACTCTCCTAGATTTCCTGAATGACCTATATGCCAGAGGAATATTCCCGGACACGTGGAAAAAGGGCAAAGCCATTTTAATTCCTAAAAGTGACGCGTTGCAATGAAATATAGGCCGATGAGCCCATTAGACTGTCCAGGCAAAGTGTACGAGTATCTGGTCAAGGCAGGACTGGTTAAAGAACTGAGGCGTGTAATTGGAAACTATTCGAAGAACAGATCCCTAAGCTCTGATAAGTTGGACATGGGCCTCACAGGGCGTGCCACAAGGCTCGATACTTGGTTCCACATCTTATATACATCTTATATAATGGCGTGCTACTTCTTGAGTTACCAACGAACTGCACTGCCGTTGCTTATGCAGACGACCTTCCACTCTTGGCAAACAGCAAGGAACGGCCAACCAGAATTTAGAGAAGATTGCGGAATGGATTACGGATCAAGAGATAGAGATAGCCCCTCATAAGACCGAAGCCATCGTAGTAAAAGGTCCAAGGAAAAGCGTTTTTTTAGTATGACTGGCGCACAATGGCCCAAGCGGCTCGTCCCACACATCAAGGCATGGATGGACTGTAAATACACGGTTACTGACTACTATGTAAGCCAGGCAATAACCGGCACGGTTCGTGCACGTCCTTCACGAACGACACCGAATGTGACGACCCCCTACACACAGGGATGGAAAAACGGTTACAACTTCCTACGCCAGATAATGGATGGTAAGGAGAGGGAGGAGAGAAAACACCAAACTGACTGAATCAGCAAATTAAAACGAAAAACACAGTGCAAAAAGTTGCCACCCATATCTGAAGTGATGTCTGCAAGATTGTTCCGGATAAGGGTGTGGCATAGGGGTGGTTTTTATTGAGTATACGGATCCCCAGAGTCTCACACTACTAGGGAAAAGCAGAAACAATACCTGGTGTAATTCTATAAAAACATTTTAGATACATCAAAACATGTATGAAGGTATGGTTCATCTCGAAAATAACTACTTTGAGTAATGGTCTATAATATTTATTTCAGTGATTCAATACAACGGCCAATTTTATTCCTCAACAAATTGATCATCAAAATAAATACTAAATCAAAATAAGTTTTGTAGTAGTGACCAATAGTTTCGCTGATGTAAATGTTATTTAAATTTTTCGTACAGTGCTGCCAATAGATGCGAAATGTCGCATCAAATGCTACTAAGTAGAATTCTAAGGTTGTGGGAAGACTATCTGGAATTAATTTTTTTTTGAGAAAGAAAGTATTTCGTTTATTTGTTTTATCACTATCACCTACCACCTGAGCGAAGCCGGGTGCAAGTATAAGTTGTTTCCTTTCATATTTAAATGAGGCATTCGACCCTTCATTTAGTAAGGATCAATAACATGTTTATATAAATAAACACTCGAGCAGTTACATTTATTCCGTTCAGCACTTCGAAGTTTCTCTTAGAGCATTATAATCCAAACTTTTATGTTTTCAATTTTCCAATTCATTTTCACAGGAAATGGAGAAATGAGAAAGCCCAAATTCCTTTTAAAATATTATCAATTGGGAAGGAAATATTTTTAAAAAATCTTCAATTTCAAAATGTGTATTTTTTGTGAATGTCTAACAGAAAATAACTACTTCCCCGGCTGAAGCCACGCTGGACATTTTAATCGTGGATTTTTCAATTCACAGAAAAATCTTTCTATCAATATTCAATTGGGAATGTTTCCCTTTTCAACATGAATACCCCACAAGAGGTTATTTTGACGATGGAAGATAGTGACTAAAGTTTATCTTTCAGTCGCAGATGATTCCACATCTGATTTTATGAACATCCTGTTTATATTTTCAACAACTCAATCTATCATACCCCATGACAGGTTTTAATGTCAGAAAACACTAATTTCAAAGTGTCTCTCCAAAAGAAATGATTCTAACTTTTTCCATTTTTGCAAAGTGAGATTGCTTCTTGAAAATGTGTTTCCCATTTCTTCTGGTCTTCCTGATGATCGTGGAAGCGTGAAATGGATTTTCGTATACCAAAATGTATTGAAGACCTAGTGAATGCGATGTCTCTCCTGCGTCAATGTTACGAATGATTTCTGGTGAGTACTCTCTTTTGGAAAACATTCTTATTTGCCTCATTCATCTTTATGAGTTCTCAATCAAGACTGGAATAGAAAATCAAATAACTATCTGAATGAAAATGCAAATTTTCAATTTCAGATTTTTTCTTTTGAGTTAGGGCCTTTTCAGAATATCTATCAGATGTAGTTCAATGTCCAGCGTGGCTTTAGCCGGGGAAGTAGTTATTTTCTGTTAGACATTCACAAAAAATCTTCATTTCAATCGTGGATTTTTCAATTCACAGAAAAATCTTTCTATCGATATTCAATTGAGAATGTTTCCCTTTTCAACATGAATACCCCACAAGAGGTTGTCTTGACGATGGAAGATAGTAACTAAAGTTTATCTTCCAGTCGCAGATGATTCCACATCTGATTTTATGAACATCCTGTTTATATTTTCAACAAATCAAAATGTGTAATTTTGAAAGTCGAAACCAGAAAAACGTACTTACTGTGCAAGAATCAATTCGGTATTTTCCACTGAACACTTAGGTCCAGTAAATATTCAGGTAAAATTGCTGTTAGACTCCTCCACTTCTGATTACCCTCAAATTTGGGGAACTTGTGTATTTCTGCCTGCTGAATACGAATCTGCAACAAACACTAACAAACTATCTCCCTATTTAGGCACAATCTGTTCACTTCATTCCAACATTTTCATCCTAAAAATATTGCATTAATGGTCTTGTGGAACAACTGAACTCCTCGTTTTGTTGAGAGATGACATGTTGCATGTTTCTCCCGAGATTTATAGAAATTAGTTACATTGCAAATAAACAGGAAAAATACAAACTGAAAGAAAAGACCAATATCGAAAAAAAATACTATGAAAACAATACGCCCTTCTTGGGACCACTGAAAATTTTCAAAATGGAATACTGCTGGAAAGTGACTGACTTGTAATCAATTTGGATAGCTTTGTCAATCAAATAAGGTAGGCCTGTGTTTCCGGTCTCTACGTAAGAAGGTGAACGATTTCGTTCTTCCATATACCGGACCAAAAAACGTCCCTCCAGTCTACTATAAAATGAGCACCATATGTAAGGGATAAATTGATTTTCTACGTTATTAGCCATTTTCAAAAAAAACCCTCAAACACGCCGATTTATGTTTTTGAAAAGACAGTGACATAAAAAAAATCCCTCCACCTTTACCCCATTGTTTTAATGAAATCGTGATACCTCATTGTGAAGGGTATTCAATTGTCTATACAGACATATCTATTTTTTTGAATTTCGTTCTTGGTCATAAAATAAAATGAATATATTGTGTTATTCAAATCATTTATTACAACGTGTACAATCAAATGTGCTAGTAACAAATTTATAATAAAATATTTCAGACGTATTTGGAATGGAGTTTGTTTCTTGACAATAGTGAAGGCGTTCCTGAAAGTTATCGACTACATCTTGAATGATTTGTTGAAAATATGAACAGGATGTTCATAAAATCAGATGTGGAATCATCTGCGACTGAAAGATAAACTTTAGTCACTATCTTCCATCGAACCTTGGGGATTCATGTTGAAAAGGGAAAATTCTCAATTGAATATTGAAGAGATTTTTAAAAAAAAAATTAAGTTATTTTTTGTGAATGTAAACAGAAAACAACTACTTCCCCGGCTAAAGCCACGCTGGACATTGAACTACATCTGACATTTACAAATAATAACTTAATTTTTATCGTGGATTTTTCAATTCACAGAAAAATCTTTCTATCAATATTTAATTGAGAATGTTTCCCTTTTCAATCTTGAATGGTTTCGGGAGTTATATGTTCTATTTATTTCCTACTTCTGTTTTCCAAACTTTCAATATAGTTTGGTCTATTGACGTATACTTTGGATTTCAGGTAACCCTATAAAAAGTAGTCAAGCGGTGTCATGTCGGGAGAACGGGCTGGCCACTCTATTGCACCTCGTCTACCAATCCATCTGTTGTGAAAAACTCCATTCTGATATGCACGTACTTCTACTGCAAAATGTGGTGTAGCATCATCTTGCTGATACCAGATGTTCCTATCTATTCGATTCGGATTGTCATTATCTGGAAAAAATCTTTTCAGCGTTGGAACTGAAAAATTATTCAAAAACTCCAAGTAACATACACCGTTTAATATTTTGTTGAAAAAATATGGTCCAATTATTTGATTATTTATAATCCCTGTCCAATCATTTACTTTTCTGGAATATTGAGTATCGGCCTCCATCATCCAATGGGGATTTTCTAGGATGCATTATCCACAGTTCTGTCTGTTGACCATTTAAAAAAAAGTTGACTAGTCGAGAAACAATATATTTTTTTTAAACGATGGATCCCGCAGGCACCTGGCTTCCATTATTTCGCGAAACACAATTCCGCGATCTGGATCGTCTTCGTTGAGTTCATGTACCATTGTACTTTATGAAGGGTGGTACTTTTCACTTTTAAAAACGCGCAATATCGAACTTATTTTGTAATAGGCGGCAAGTAGTCGGGTAGGTTTATGTGGATTCTTCTCGATGTCTACCAAAATATCCAATTTCATTCCATCGTCAATCACCAAAGTCCTGCATGGTTTTGGAATATCTTTGACAGTCCCAAATTCACGAAATTTTGTTTATATTCTACTAACGGTAGATTGAGAAATGTGATGATCAGGATATTCATTATTAAACATTCCACGTACATTTTTCTGGGTTCTAGTTTATTCAAATGGGACATTGCTAGAACTATCAGTCTATTGTATGAAAATGATACTGAACAAGAAATACAAACAACTGAAAAACTGTTCACAGATGACATACAAAATTTTACTCTACTGTCACGTCTGACAAACAACAGTTGGTTAACAAACCAAAAAAAATACGTGATCCTTTTAACATTTTACGACGCATGACACAAATTCAAAAAATTGATAGGGCCGAATAGACAATTGAATACCCTTCAAAATGAGGTATCACTTGACCCACTATTTTATTTAAAAAAATTGGGGGATGGCTGTCACGTTGAGGGGTTGAAGAAGGGGAAATTTTTTATGACACAGAGTGTCTTTGCAAAATATAAATCGATGTGTTTCAGGATTTTTCTTGAAAATGGCTAATAATGTAGAAAATTAATTTATCCGTTACATATGGTGCTCACTGTATAGAATACAAAGTAATCTCCTGATATCACTTCTTTTTTGTCTTGATGCACAAACATTCCCAGATAAGAAAGGTACATCATCTTTGGATTGGGCACTTCTTATGTGATATATGTCCTTCAAGGTTATCATATCTTTTCACAAGCTGTATCGATCAACTTCTGCATTGAATTCAATAGAAGTAATTCTTATTGATCTCTGGAGAAATTGTCAATATGGCATTTTTTCAACAAAACGGCAAGTTCCACCAAAGAATTGTGTCAACAAATTCGACTTGTTTCGTTTATCATTATTATAATAAAACGTTATGATGGGGAATTTTCTATAAAAACGTAGATACCGAGTGTATAGATAGAGCTGAAAAAATAAATCATTTTGTTGGTGTTTGTTTGTTGAAATGGGAGTTCGAATATTTCCCTTTGGGACCCTCGAAGGGCCGTCATATAATAATATTTGGAGGGCAAAGTTTTCATTGCAGATCCGTGTTCAACAGGCGAAAATACTTAGTTTCCCAAACAATCATTCGGATGTCGGTACTTTGACCTGGATTTCTAAAAATGATCAACAAATGAATGTCAAAATGATATCGAATCCAGAATTTCACCTATCCATTTGACGTCAATACTAGGATGTTGTTTTGGAGTGTCCAATCAAAATTTATAGTATATTCTATTATATTATTGTATGAGTGTCTTATTAGCCTTATGAACACAAAAGAAGAACAACACGAGAGCGCAGCTTGAGTGTTTACTTTTCTTGATGTTTTATATGGTAATAAGACATGAAATCCGTTACTTTTTATCCACAGCTGGTATGTTGAAAACAAGAAGACTCTGCAAAATTGGGGAAATATTTGATGTTTATGACAGTTGCTGAAAATTTATAAAATATTTTGTTCAAGAAGATTATGATTGTTCCTATGACAAATGATTTGTTTAATATAAGAGTTTAGATCGGACTCATCAGTCACTAGTGTTTTACTGACCTCATGAGACATTTGCAAACAAAAGCATTATGACTTCATAATATACCACCTGCGGATATTAATAGTAGTAGTATATTATTTTGAATGTGCATACAGGGCCGCGCCGGCCCCCCACAGTGCCTGTGTGCGAAACCTATGAAGCGCCTCTTTTTTTCACGAATCTTAATGTTTCAACTTATTTTTATTTCTTATTTGTTAATTTTGACCGAAATAAATGTTCTCTAGTTTTATATAATTAGATAATATTTTTCTAAATAGGTGAAACCAGTTCGTTTTCGCTTGCCAATTACTGCGAAAAATAAAACGCAAATTAAATTTTTACATACTTTATTTATGATGTTCTACCTAATCGTATACTTATATATATCAATAACAAAATAACTGACTTTTTTCTAATAATACTAATTTAATTATTACGTATGCTATGTTAAAAAAACAACAAGAGTCTAAAATGTGTAAGAATATAAATAAACATATTTAAATTATATTATTTCCACTCTTCTAGCTTTTTTGTTTGCGAAATCTTTAATAGTTTCGTGTATGTCTATATGGTCTAATATGGCCTTCTCCATGGATATTGTTGCTAAATTTGTTAATCTTTCCTGGCTCATTGTTGAGCGCAGGTAATTTTTTATTAGTTTTAATTTAGAAAATGTATTTTCCGCGCTTGCTACGGTAACTGGCATAGTTAGCAAAATTCGTAATGCTATTGTGATGACAGCTGTCAAATTGTTTAAATATATAAATTCGAAATTTTACCACATCATTATTTAATTTTTTGAAAAAAGACTGACATGACATTATTTCTCCACACAAAGCGGCGTTAATGTCCAATGAATCATTTGCTGTAAGTTTTGCCTGCAAACGATGACAGCTTATTCTTAACTGACTTGGTCTTGGTCATCACTTAGTTTAAATAAAAAATTAAACACGTCATTGTGATTATTCAATAAATTAAATCTTTCGTCTACGGAGGATAAAGCTTGATCCAATATATGAAAAAATACATTAATTTTAAAAGCGATTTTCAGATCATTTATAGTGTGGTCTTCGTGTTCATAATCAAAACTCTTTGGAGTCTTACGACGTCTTAGTTTCAAATTCAGCCTCGACATCTAATTTTTCGGCAATTTTCATGGCATCATTTACAATTTCTTCAAAATTTGCGTCGGTTCTAATTTTTATCAAAAACTTCTTTAATTCCGTTAAAGCATCTAAAGCAACTTGCATATTCATATCGATGGACTGCAGAATTTGCTCACAAAATTTACTTTTGTCAATATTATATGCCATATATTTAGTGAACAAATGAATGAAAAGGAGCATATTTTTTCTGCTAGACATTTAGCGTCATATTTTGCCTTCTGATCATATGATACACCATTTGATATTTCATATAATGCATCATAAATTTCTGGTAAATTTGTAAACAGCGGTTTGATAGCATCTATTCTGCTTGACCCTCTTGTTTCAGACAATGGTTTTAAGGTCAGATTTATGACATATTATTTTAATAAGTCCCATCTTTTGGTAGAGGACGAAAAATATTTATATAATTCTTGCACAATACTAAAAAATCCAGTCGTATGATGATTGAGATTGGCAGCGTCGTTTACTATCACATTTAAACTATGGCTAGCGCACGGTACATAGAAAGCGCTGGAATTTAGATCCAGCAATCTTTTTTGAAGACCATTATTCTTACCGCGCATATTTGATCCATTATCATAGCCCTGTCCCCTTAAGTTGTTTATGTCCAAATTAATTTTGTCTAGTTTTTCTATTATGAATGACGTGAATCCAGCGCCAGTTGTATCGATAATTGGACAGAAGGCTAGGAAATGCTCCCTTATTTCCAACTTTCTAGTTTCTGTGTTAAAATTGACAAATCTTATTATAATTCTAATTTGCTCTATGTGTGAAACGTCAGGAGTACAATCCAGTATTATTGAAAAATATTTATTAATTTTACATAAATTTAAAATACAAATTTCGATAGCGGCGCCCCTATTGTCTTGGCGCCTGTGTGCGCCTCACACTTCGCACACAGGGGCGGCGCGGCCCTGTGTGCATACGTGGACATCTCTTGGACGTTCAGAAATGACCTAATTTTGGAATCACACAGTTTTACATCCATTGAACTACCAGAGTCGGGCATCCTTCAAGGATATCCAAGAGTATCTATTTAATACATATATTTCTGGGTATCATCCCGTTCACTTTTTGCAGGATCATAAATGATCATTTTTTATTGCTTAGTTTTGGGGACGGTTTTATTCACTTACTAGTGATATCCGATGAAAATCATTTGACGCTTTCATAAGTGATATCAATTTATTCTACTAATTTGGTCAATTCAAGCGTGTTACTTTTTTATCGGGGAGATCTTTCGGATGCTAACTGATCGGTTGCAGAGCAAAACACGGTTGAGATTCTATCACTTTCTACGCATTAGTCTACTCGACAAGTTGAAAATGGTCTAAAATAGAGATACTGCTCTTAAAATTATGTGTGATAGATCATTGGATCCAGAATAACGCCCAGAAAAATGTGCCAAAAGCGTGTATTAGCACATAAAAAATTGCAAAAGTTATAAACAATTGAAGATGAAAAAAAATGGCATTTTGTTTTTTGCCAATATTTCATGAACTATTGATATTTAATGAATCCAATGAAAAACTTCGGACTTTCGGAACTCTATCTCCATTATTTATAATTTTAATTTAACGCTGAAAATGGGTCTCCGAGCGACATTTTTAGGTTGCGCGCGCGGCGTCAAAAGCGAGTACGACACACTAATTACTTTATTTAAGGTATTAAATATGTTTTTTTAAATTTGAAAAAATCATGGTGTATTCGGAACACTATGAATAATTCATTCCCGTTGGAAATTTTACTTAACGGTAATTTTTCAACAAGTTAAACGATTGTTAACTAACAAAATTTTCTCGAACTTCTGTCTTAATTGTAAATGAAAAAAAATGTTTGAATAATTGTCGTAAAAATGTTTCGCTTCGTAGAGCCTTTCTTATATACATACTCAACAAGATCAGGCTATAAAAGTTAAAAAATGTCAATACTTTGTTTATAATAATTTTTGTACTTGAACAAAAACTAAAAAATCCAAGTAATGTTGTTAAAAAAAAAATCTCAATCATCATATTATCGTTTTTTTATTAATGCAAAATATGAATTGATTTGCAAAAAAAAATTTCCGCCATTTGTTGATAAATTTTTTATAAACAAATTGATTATTTCAATATTTTTGAATTTTTTTTTCCACAACTTCATTATATTTTTTTTTTTTAAAGTCATAATTGACAGTCTTCTATGGAGTAACAGAAAACAATTTTTTTTTATCATCAATTCCATTGTTTATTAACTTACCAATTTGTTATAAACAAATTTTTAACTTTGTTAGATTTTTTTTCTGAAACTTATAAAATTTACAAAAACAACCATATCAACAAAGTATAGAAAAAAAAATTCCCAATTTTTCCCATTCCAATTCCCAAAGTACAATAAAAAATTGGATTTTTTTTTTCTATACTTTGTTATATATGGTTGTTTTTGTAAATTTTGGAAGTTTCAGAAAAAATCTAACAAAGTTAAAAATTCATTTATAACAAATTGGTAAGTTAATAAACAATGGAATTGTTGATAAAATAAATTGTTTCTCTGTTACTTCATAGAGGACTGTCAATTATGATTTTTAGAAAAAAATAATTTCTTAACTAATCATTTGAACAATAGAAATATAAAAAAAACGATTATAAACAATAAAAAATTGTTATTAAGAGAAAATTTGTTTATAAAAAATCAACAAATGGCGGGAATTTTGTTTTTGCAAATCAATTCATATCTTGTATTAATAAAAAAACGATAATATGATGATTGAGAAAAAAATTTTTTTTTTCAACAACATTACTTGGATTTTTTTGTTTTTGTTCAAGTCCAAAAATTATTATAAACAAAGTATTAATATTTTTTCAACTTTTATAGCCTGATCTTGTTGAGTATGTATATAAGAAAGGCTCTACGAAGCGAAACATTTTTACGACAATTATTCAACATTTTTTTTCATTTACAATTAAGACAGAAGTTCGAGAAAATTTTGTTAGTTAACAATCGTTTAACTTGTTGAAAAATTACCGTTAAATAAAATTTCCAACGGGAATGAATTATTCATAGTGTTCCGAATACATCATGATTTTTTCAAATTTAAAAAAACATATTTAATACCTTAAATAAAGTAATTAGTGTGTCGTACTCGCTTTTGACGCCGCGCGCGCAACCTAAAAATGTCGCTCGGAGACCCATTTTCAGCGTTAAATTAAAATTATAAATAATGGAGATAGACTTCCGGAAGCTGGAAATTTCCTCCTCTTTCAGAATCTTTCTTTGAAATTTCTTAAATATCAATAGTTCATGAAATATTGGCAAAAAACAAAATGCCATTTTTTTTTCATCTTCAATTGTTTATAACTTTTGCAATTTTTTATGTGCTAATACACGCTTTTGGCACATTTTTCTAGGCGTTATTCTGGATCCAATGAGCTATCACACATAATTTTAAGAGCAGTATCTCTATTTTAGACCATTTTCAACTTGTCGAGTAGACTATAAGGACAGTTGTCGTCGTAGATCCCCACGCAATAAGTCCGACTGTCAAGTGAGATTCCACTAGAGCGTGATATAGTATCTTGAGATATTTCGAGTCCATGAAATTTGATAGATTTTTGAATTTGTAGATAAAATCCATCAATTCAGTAATATCAATTGAACTCTGTTGAATACATTTCATGGGCATGAAAAAAGGGGAAACAATAAGTTATAGTGTAGAGGAATTAGTCCATTATGCTCGAAATGGAGTTCTGGAAATAGGGGGTAAGGGGTTGAAATCACAAAGTCTTCCTCCACTAGTAAAAGTATAATTCTAGGTAATACCTAACCAACAGATGTACATTTTGAAGGCAGTTAGGCTGAAATTGAAGTGAGCGAATGAATAGTATGTTGAGTAGAGTGATGTGATCGCTTACCATGACAAATATTATAATTGTGAAAATTTTGCATACAACAATATAATAATTGTACCTATACGTTAATTTGGCAAATTTATAAGTTGAAAATTTTGATAAAATCCACCAGGGTCCACCGAGTTCAACACAAAGTTTGCATAAGTGTTAATTTTACATTGACGAAGAAAAATGACAAAATATTGATTTTATATATATATACATATATATATATATATATATATATATATCGGAACAGGATTCCCGTGGTTCATTGCTCCTTAATGTATCACTATTTCGATTTCTTATATTTTTTTTGTCAAAGGGACCATCTAAGACCACCTTCTAAAATTATTTTCATTCATACAGGGTGCATCATTGATGCGTGGCTAACCAAAGTTGTTCTTTTTCAAATGAAACACCAGGTATATTTCCATATATTCCGATCGGCTGTTCCATTGGCTGCTCAACGATTTTTTCAATTTTGAATTCCGTTGCGGTGTTGCCGAGTTATTCAAAAGAAATCTATTGTGTAGACTTCTTTTCGAAAAATTACCTATTTCACATTTTGATATATTTAGTAAAGATAATTGAAAAATCGTTGGTCGATCATTGAGAATACCAAGAATTTGCAATAAATTGTACAGGATGTTCGACACAGCAACACAAACTTAGCCATTTTCAAACATCGGTATTTTGATTTTTTCAAATGGAACACCCTGTATATTTTCATTTGAATCAACACCTTTTTAATGACTCTACACTTTCCATCCCCAACGTCATGTACCTTGAACAACCTGTTTCCGAGATATTCTGGTTTACAGGAATTGTTCAATATCAAATCAACAATTCTATAGATTTTTTTATCTACATGTTTGTTCTTAGAAAATACTGATACTGAATGATGTTTTCGTTTTTTTCTCCATCTTCAAAAGCATTCTTGGCAACTCATGAATAACTATCATAGCAAAAGAAATTTTTAAATGTAACTATTTTTTCTATATTAGTTATCCATGACTACCGCTGAAAAAATGACTATCGGAATTTGTAAGTGGAAGTAACTGTCAAACTACAATCCAGTTGTGTTAAAAATTATTGTGGCATTAAGAATTATCGTTTAGAGGACATGGTTAAAATGGTGTATGCTTTGGGGGAAAGTGATGGCAATTGCTTACTGGCATCTAGATTATACGAACAAAAGTTTCCTGAGAGAAGACATCCATACCAGCGAGCATTTCGAGACCTCAAAACAAGATTTGAGGAAACCGGAAAAGTATTTTACAAAAAGTTTGAACGTGCTTGTCCTGTAACGAATGATGACAATGCTCTTGATATTGCATTGCATATTACAGAGAATCCCCATGTGAGTACACGTATTTTGAGTAGGGAATTGGGAATATCTCAAAGTAGTGTTTCTCGGATGGTGAGAAAATGCAATTACCATCCATATCATATGCAGTTAATGCAAGAGCTGACTGAAAGAGATTTTCCAAAGCGAATGCAGTTTTGCCAATGGGGCGTAGATAAAATCAACCAAGAACCTGATTTTTGTTAGTATGTTCTATTTTCGGACGAGGCCACGTTTCACAACAATGGCCATGTGAATCGGCATAATATGCACCATTATGAAACAAAATCCTCATTTTGTTAGATATGTCAATCACCAACAACGTTGGTCACTGAATGTTTGGGAAGGTATCATTGGACGACGTGTAATTGGGCCCTTTTTTTTCAATGGAAGAAAATATCTAAGATTTCTGCGAAGTCAGTTATCAAATTTATTAGATGATATTCCATTGGCAATAAGGCAGAGAAGGTGGCTACAACAAGATGGCGCGCCTGCTCATTACCACACTGATGGGCGGTAATACATTGATAATGAATTCCGTGAAAAATGGATAGGTAGAGGAGGGCCAGTTCAGTGGCCTCCAAGGTCACCGGACCTTACAAAAATGGATTTTTTTCTAGGGGGATACATTAAAGGGGTTGTCTATCAAACTCCGCCTACAACTCCTGAAAATATAAAAGCAAGAATTCGTACTGCTTTCAGGGAAATTTCAGAGGACATGCTTGCACATGTGGATACTAATTTTCGAAACAGATTGAGAGTGTGTATTGGTGAAAATGGCAGGCATATTGAACATTTGCTGCATTAATTATTATTTTCTGTTAGATTCGAATAAATATGATTTTTATGCAAAGTTTAATTCCAAATATGATACCAAAGGCGAACATTGTCAATATTTTCTGTGGAAAAATATCCATCTTTTGGATGTAGAACATCTCGAGTTGTTTTAGGTACATGACATAGAGGATGAAAAGTGTAGAGTTGTTGAAAAGAACTTGATTTAAATGAAAATATATAGGGTGTTCCATTTGAAAAAATCAAAATATCGATGTTTGAAAATGGCTAAGTTTGTGTTGCTGTGTCGAACATCTTGTACAATGTATTCCAAATTCTTGGTTTTCTCAATTAACATCATCATATCGACCAACGATTCCCCAATTATCTTTACTAAATATTTCAAAATGTGAAATAGGTAATTTTTCGAAAAGAAGTCTACAAAATAGATTTCTTTTGAATAACTCTGCAACGCCGCAACGGAATTCAAAATTAAAAAATCATTGAGCAGCCAATGGAACAGCCGATTGGAATATATGAAAATATACTGTGTGTTTCATTTGAAAAAGAACAACTTTGGTTAGCCACGCATCAATGATGCACCCTGTATGAATAAAAATAATTTTAGAAGGTGGTCTTAGATGGTCCCTTTGACAAAAAAAATATAAGAAATCGAAATAGTGATACATTGAGGAGCAAGGAACCACGGGAATCCTGTTGACTCACCCTGTATATATATATATATATATATATATATATATATATATATATATATATATATATATATATATATATATATATATATATATATATATATATATATATATATATATTATTTTGCAATCAAAATCTACTTATGTTACAATGTTGACCATTTTCAGTAAATCAAGAAATTGTTTCATTGTATTCAGAGATTTCGAGAAATAAGATATTTGAACAAAAATTAATAATTCTTCCAGAGTCACAAGTGACTGCAACATGGGCTTGAAATTTCAAACATTGGAATATAAAATGAGTTTTCAGCAATTTTTTATCGTTGAATAATCCCTCACTTTTGATAGTTTAAAAATGTTGGCGACTTTAGATCGCGTTGCAAAATTCAATATTGATTCGGTTGGTCCAACTTATTATTTATAGTAGGATATCGCCATTTGTTGAAAATGGTTTGAATGTTTACTAGTTTTTTGGTGCATATTCAATATTTCACTCTGTATGTATTTTTTAATTCATCGATATTTTCAAATGGTCTTCGAACATACACTTTTTGCTCAAGGTACCCCTATAGACAAAAATCTGAAGGAGCTGAAACCATAGCAGTTCTTTTTCTTGCTGTTAGAATTGATCAATAATTGGCTCTATCTCAAACATAAAAAAATGTAAGAATATTCCACTGTTCATATTGTCATGGAAAAAGAATAGACCAAATTAACGTTTGTTTTGAAGGAATATTGGTTCTTGCATTCTATTTTAGAATTCGGGGTTTCGTCGGCCCTCTACTGGCAATTTTGCGTACTTACTACATATTGTCACGGAAAAATAATAGAACAATTACAGACCATACTTTTGTTTTAAAGGATTATTTTGGTTCTTGCATTCTTTTTAAAAATTCGGGATTTCGTTGGGCCAACACCGGCAATTTTTCGATCTTACTACTCCATTTGAGGTGAAACTTGCCTCATCAGAAAACAACACATACTTTGCAAACTGTCGATATTCTTTCCACGCGCGGAATTGAAATTCCCGTTCGTAATCTCCTTCTTTCAACGTATGTAGGAATTTAGGTTTTATTAGGGTGATATTTATATTTTAATAATATTCTTTGTGCTGATGTTTTACTCACGCCTGTTATGGAAGATACAGCAGCGAAACTATTTCTCGGATTCTCAGTTACTGCTTATAATACATTTTGTTGTAATTCATTGTTTGAAGTTACCCATTTAGCATGTTTTGTGTTGAATTATGTTTTCCACAGATCCCGTTACCAAAAATTATTGATAAAGCCATCGTACAGTTGTGTGACATACCGGATTTTCGGTTTGACGCAGATTAACTATTTTATTTATTTGTTTATTTATTTATTCATTTTGTAATCAACAGAATAAATCCAATTACAGATCACAGATAATCACTGTTACATCGAAATTCTTAGAGATAGTCATATTACATGATTACTGTTGTAAGACTACTTAGAAATGAATACAAAAGCTTTAAGTGAATAGGATACATTTTGAATAATTTTAAATCGAAAGAAAATGAGAGGAGTAAGCAATGTCTCCAATCATCATGTTTGTATGAGATATTAACATAGCAGTTGAACAAACAGAAGAAATGTACTTGTTACATATACCCATCATAATTGTTCATGTAGCGAGAGAAGAAAATATAAAAAGGGAAAAAAAAGAAAATAAAATGTTATCCATACAATGAAAAGTTAAGAGAATTCAGATATTTCACGATTTCTTCTATTTCGTCCATTATTGAGAATGATTTCAATTTTGTCATTTGCACCCAGCATTGTGAACAAATATATAATTAATAAATTTCAAAATGTATTATTAAAGTGTCAAAAAGTTAAAGGTTATGTGATTTCAATGATTCATAGACGAATTTCCCATGTGAAATATGAAAAGATTCCTAATATTGTACGATGAACATTAATAGTGGAAGTACCGGGTTTTCACTTATCATCGTTTAATATTGCCAATAGAAACAAAAGTCAAATGTAAAAGTTTTGTGGTTGTCACTGAATTTTGATAAAATGCTATCAAAAATACAGTAGCGTGCAGATTTCAGGGGATACAAAAAATTATTTCAATTGGGATACCCTGTATATTATTGAATTTTTAGAATTATCTTATTTTCCTGATTTCAAAAATATACCATGTTAACCCTATCTTATACCGAAAACACTCCATACATCAAATAAACAAGTTAATGTATTATCATCCTTTTAACAGAACTCTTTTGTCATTAGTCGAAAACGACCACGTTCAAGAAACACTGCGGAAAAACAGCAAAAAACTGAGAAATTATAATCTAAATTCAAGAGATTTTTTGAAAACGGGAACGGATATAGTTCCCGAAACGTCAAGAGACTGTAAAGACGTATCTTTAAATATTTTTTCGTGGTAGACAAAAATTAGAATACGACAAGTTACTGACTAATTGAATATTTTTGAATTCGTGAAAAATAATTCGGTGTTCGCAGTAACTTATCGGGGCAAATTACTTTATTTGCCCTTCTACACTCTTATAGATTCCTTGATCCTTTGTTTTCACATTGTGGAAGGTTGTAATCTCAAAAAAGTGAGTTTCCTCCACAAAAAATAAGCTTTGAACAATACTTACAGAAACGGTATGGGCCGCAATGTGTTAGGAACTTCAAGAAACTGGAGAATCTATAGAAATTGTCGAATTCTCATAGCAGTTTAACGTTTCTCTGCAGATGTCGAGATGACAAAATAATTCTAAAAGGACTGAGACTCAAACTTCCATATGACAGTCCTCAGTGTAAAAGAATAGTTGATAGAGCTGGTCACGCCATGGTAACGGAAGAAATTCAGTTTCACCGACAGAATGAGGTAAAATTAGAAATAGTCACAGCTATAGAAGCAACAGCTCATAATTTAACACCAGAAGTTGCTGGTGATTACAGATCTGAATGCAAAAACACATTCACTCAACTTTATCACCCTAGAAGGAATTTGAATAAATACGAAAGAAATGCAATTAAATGTCTTCGATCAGATGATCAAATCAAAATACTTCTGGCTGATAACGGTAATGCCACAGTCATATGATCTCAAACACTACATATAAAATTCAGATTCCTCCACAATACTGAAAAAAATTAAAAAAAAATTGAAAGACAACCCTACAAAATCAATTGAACAAAAAGTATACAGAACCTTAGCCAAACACAGAAATATACTTTCAAAAACAGAACGCACCTAACTTGTCTCACACCACAGCAAACTTTCACATTTCTATGATCTACCAAAAATCCGCAAACCAAATACACCATTGCGACCTATTGTGAGTTCCATTGTCAAAAACTAGCCAGGTATCTCATCCGCATCCTCACACATTTATCTGAAAACACAGACAGTTCCATAAGAAACACTCCTCTCTTCAAAGAGAAACTAGAGGAGGATTGCAAATCCAAGATGAAGACGTTTCAGTGAGTTTCGATGTTGTAAGTCTTTTTACAAATGTTCCAATGAATAAAACTCAAGAAATTGTAAAAGCGAAGTTAGAAAAGGACACATCATTGAAAGATAAAACAATGATGGATATAAACACAATAATGGAACTTCTGAAATTATGTACGGAAAAAACCTATTTCCAATTCAAAGATGAATTCTATCAACAGAAATTTGGCATGGCTATAGGATCCCTATTATCTCCAATTTTGAGTAACATTTCAATGGAACACTTTGAGGAATCTTACATTGAAACTTATCAAAATAGTCCAAAAGTGTGGTGGAGATATGTTGATAATGTTTTCGCCATCTGGAACCAGACCACAGATGAATTAAATTTATTTTTGGATCATATAAACAAACAAGAATCAACAATGAAAATCACATTGGAATCAGATGAAAATAACCAACTTTCCAAGAGATTTTTTGAAAACGGGAACGGATACAGTTTTTGAAACATTATCTTCAAATTCAATAATTTTTCGTGATAGGCAAAAATTAGAATACCACATGTTACTAGACTTCTTTGAAACATTGTATAATTTTTTCGAAAATTCTGAATATAGTTTAAAAACTGTAGCCGATCACTTAGGTAAAAGTTTTTTCTAAATCCAACGTACTTTAAAAAAAACAACTACAAACCTCATAAAATTTTACTCGTACAAGTTTTAACAGAGACTCATAAGAGAAAAAGGCTGGAATTCTGCCAAAAAATTTTTGAGTCATCCTTTCCTGCAGGAGTTTTCAATAGAAAAATCGAAAGTCGTGGGAAAAAAGGACAACAGAAAAAGATTGGTAAAACAAATGAAGGAAACAGGAAGAATTTTAAGAAATAAAATTGTTGGCCCTATATTTTATGATTATATATTAACAGGAGTTACCTATGAAAAAATACCCATCCCAGATGTAGAAAAAATTATTTTACATAATTTTTGGAAGCCGAGCTTTCCAGTATGATTTGGATGCAAGATGGGGCAACTTCGAATAGTGTCCTACCCGTTCAAGAACATTTGTAACATGTATTCCCAATATGGATAGGAAATAATGGAAGTATTGAATGGCCACCTTACAGTCCGGACTTGACCTTTATGGATTCATTTTTCTGGAGATTTCTGAAAGATATTGTATACATTCAATTCATTAAAGACACGATTCGATTCGAAGCAATTTCCGAAGCACTTACATATAAGAAGACGTTATCAATTATGCATTGATAATAATGGTGGACACATTGAACATCTTTCATGAGTTATCAGGTTATTTAAATCTCCTAAATGAATCTTTTTCATCTATTTTTGTATAAATATTTGTGGACTTTTTTTCCCTCACTGTAAACCATTTTGATTACTCCATTAAAGAAATGTCACTAAACAAACATAATATTTAAAGAACGAGAAAGTCAAGTGAAGGATAAAATAAGAAATGAAGTGCATAAAGTATACAAAGTCGTCTTCACAAAAGGATTCAATATAAATTGAAACACAGTTGGTAAACCACAGGCGAAAAAACAACTACTTTCCTAGCAAATAACACGCAGAACGTTGGATGATATTCACCTGACAATCCATGCAAACTTCCATATAAATGGATATTGTTCGCAAATGTTCCTTTCTGATAAGCTCGATTATGTTTAATTTATGTCGTGTCCGCCTAACAATCCGCATACCGGTTTCAGGCTCTTTGGCTCTCATCAGTACGGACTACTCACCAGCCAGATATCCGGAGAGCTCTGGCCGAAGCGAGACACAACATAAATAAAATCACCATCAAGCTTACAACATCTTTAGGTAAGTCGGAAAAGATAACTTCTAACCGGCGGCACTTAGTGATAGAAAGAAACACTCCATACATTTCTCCTACCTCGATAGGGTTCTAAATGAAAGATTCTTTCTCAGTAGGAGTGGCTAAGTTGCCCGACTGGCATATATTTAAAGGAAGAAAAAGCCAAGTGAAGGAAAAAATAAGAAATGAAGTGCATAAAGTACACAAAGTCGTCTTCACAAAAGGATTCAATATAAATTGAAACACAATTGGTAGACCACAGGCAAGAAACAACTACTTTCCTAGCAAATACCACGCAGAACGTTGAATGATATTCGCCTGACAATCCATGCAAACTTCCATATAAATGGATATTGTTCGTAAATGTTTCTTTCTGATAAGCTCGATTATGTTTAATTTATGTCGTGTCCGCCTAACAATCCGCATACCGGTTTCAGGCTTTTTGGCACCCAAATGTATGGAGTGTTTCTTTCTGTCACTAGGTGCCGCCGGTTAAAATTTATCTTTTCGACGTACCTAAAGATGTTGTAAGCTTGATGCCGATTGTATTTATGTTGTGTCTCGCTTCGGCCAGAGCTCTCCGGATCTCTGACTGGAGACTATTCCGTACTGATGAGGGCCAAAAAGCCTGAAACCGGTATGCGGATTGTTAGGCGGACACGACATAAATTAAACATAATCGAGCTTATCAGAAAGGAACATTTGCGAACAATATCCATTTATATGGAAGTTCGCATGGATTGTCAGATGAATATCATTCGACGTTCTGCATGGTATTTGCTAGAAAAGTAGTTGTTTTTCGCCTGTGGTCTACCAATTGTGTTTCAATTTAAATGTTAACTTTCATAGGATAGGTATCTACAGTAACAACTAGTCTAACTAAGTTATTCGACCTTTAATAACTCATAAACGGTGTAAAGTAGGGAAAATATTTGGTATATTTTTGAAATCAGCAAAAAAGATCATTCGAAAAATTCAATAGTATACAGGGTAACCAATTAAAAAAAATATCCCCGAAATCTGCACGCTACTGTATTTTTAATATTATTTAATAAAAATTCAGTCACAACTTTAACATTTCACTTTTTTTTCCATAGGCAATAATAAAGATGAAGGGGTGGGTAATTTATAATGAATAACCCGGTACATATAAACTTTCCTTTTGAAAAAAATACACTTTTTTTTCTATGGGGGTAGGTACTTTTAGAAAAAGGTGTATGCTCGTATACCATTTCAAAATATCGATGAATCAGAAAATGTTATTAGGGAGTGTTGTGTCAGTATACCGAAATATTTTTTTAAATAAAAATGTCAATGAAGAACTTTGTGCGTGCACAATAAAATGTTTCACGATGGAAAGAAAACATGTGGGAATTCAAGGATCCAATGATTCTTCAGGTTTCTGTAATTTGGTTTTTCTTTATGTTTAAAAGGACTACCCTTCGAAGAAACACTATGATTATAGTGATCGTAAAATTATAGATTTGTAGCATTTCATTGATTTGTTTGAAAATATGAACAGGATGTTTATAAGATCAGATGTGGAATCATCTGCGACTGAAAAATAAACTTTAGTCACTATCTTCCATCGTTCAAGATAACCTCTTGCGGGGTATTCATGTTGAAAAGGGAACCATTCTCAATTGAATATTCAAAAGAAATATTTTCTGTGAATTGAAGGATCTACGATAAAAATGAAGTTATTGTTTGTGAATATCTAACAGAAAACAACTACTTCCCCGGCTAAAGCCACGCTGGACATTGAACTACATCTGATAGATATTGAAAAAAGACCCTAACTCAAAAGAAAAAATTTGAAAGTGAAAATTTTCATTTCCATTCAGATCGTTATTTGATTTTCTAATCCAGTCTCAATTATGAACTCATATAGATGATTGAGGCAAAGAGGAATGTTTTTCAAAAGAAAGTACTCACCAGAAATCATTGCAAGAGAGGCGTCGCATTCACTAGGTTTTCAATACATTTTTGTCGACGAAAATCTATTTCACGCTTCCACGATCATCAGGAAGACAGAAGCAATCTCACTTTGCAAAGATGGAAAAATTTTAGAAACATTTCTTCTGTAGTGACACTCTAAAATTAGTGTTTTTTTTAACATCCAAACCTGTCATGGGGTATGTTAGGTATAAAAAATTAATTTTTATTCTCTATAATTTTTAAAATTATTTCTCAATACTAATTGACTATAATAAAATATATGTTTCCTTTTCATTTTGATTTGTTTGAAAATATGAATAGTATGTTCATAAAATCAGATGTGGAATCATCTGCGACTGAAACTTCAGTCACTCACTATCTTCCATCGTGTAAGATAACATCTTGTTGAAAAAGGAAACATTCTTTTGAGTTAGGGTCCTTTTTCAATATCTATCAGATGTAGTTCAATATCCAGCAAGGCTTCAGCCGGGGAAGTGGTTATTTTCTGTTAGATATTCAACAATAACTTCATTTACACGCTTTATATTAGCTTCACTTGTTTTTTTTTGTTTGTTTGTTTGTTTGTTGGTTTGTAACCGACTCCTTTGGGCGCGATTTTGACCCACTTCCAGACGTACGAATGATTTGAAATTTGGCAGGTGTACAGAATTCCGGTGAAAATGCATTTATAAATTTTTGTTTGGAAAAAAAACAAAATGGCGGCTCCAATATGGCGAACGAGTTTTGTGATTATGGTCCGATTCTATTCAAAATTGGTATGTGGGGGGTTTTGGGGTCCAATATTATGATTCTTTTGTAAAAAAAAATTCTATATGGCGGCTCCACAATGGCGGACGAGTATTGTGATTATGGTCCAATTGCATTCAAAAATTGGTATGTGGGGGTTTTTGGAGTCGGAGATTATGATTATTTTGTCAAAATTGGAGGATTCAAGATAGCGGCTCCAAAATGGCGGACGAGTTTTGTGATTATGGTTCGATTCTATTCAAAATTCGAGAATAATAATAATAGTTTGAAAAACTGAAAAACACGCTTTAATAGAAAATAAAACAAAATAGTTGAAAATAAATAATAATTTAAAAACTAAAGAACACGCTTTAATAGAAAACTAAACGAAAAAGTGGAAAATAATTTTAATTGAGTTTGAAATAAGAATACAGTGATTAACAACAAATTTATTTTATCGTAAAAAAGCGTGGGGTGCTTTTTAAGATATTTTCATGATGATTCTACTTTTACCAATATCTGTCCATGAAATATTAACAACAATTGACTTCAAGCACCCCACGCTTTTTTACGATGAAATAAATTTGTTGTTAATCACTGAATTCTTATCTCAAACTCATTTAAAATTATTTTCTTCTTTTTAGTTTAGTTTTCTATTAAAGCGTGTTCTTTAGTTTTTAAACTATTATTTATTATCGTGGATTCTTCAATTGGCAGAAAATTATTTATATTCAATATTTAATTGAGAATGTTTCCCTTTGTATCATTCAATTGTATAGCATCAATTAATTCATTTATTTAATCACTTACTTCCATTAAATCAAAGTGATATTTATTATGGACATACCTACAGGGTGAAATATCAAATTTGCGCTAAAAAAACTACTAAAAATTCAAACAATTTTCAACAAACGTGATATTCTAGTACAAATAGTAAATTTATCCAAATTTGGCATCAAAATATTATTATGGTAATATAGGGAAGCGTCTAAGGTGTATATGAGGCCAAAACCATAAAATATGGGAAAACAATTTTGTTGCGTATGTGGCTATGATTCCAAATATCAATATTATTTCTAATTCCTAACAACTTTTCTCATTAAACTTTTTTGATAATGTCGAAAATAAGGGTAGTTCACTCCAGATCATAATGCTTATTTTTTGTTCTTCCCTATACACCGTTCAGAAATTTCGACAACATAAATGCAAGTTTTTCGCAATGCACTAATTTTTGTAAAGAATATTTTTTTTTGACAAATGTATAATAAAAAAGTTTCCCATATGATGCAAACTTTTTGAAACTCACTGTATAACAAATTTCCATTGTAGGTGCAAATTCCTGAAAGATCGGACAGACACATGCACGCATAAAAAAAAATTTACTGTCATAATTACTCCTTCAGAATTGCAGGTGAGTCAAAAGAACTCTCGCATTATTATATACATTTTCAATTGTCATCCATACGATTGTGTAAGAAAGCAATGACACTTTTGTCAAATACCTACTTGAAATAAAAGTGTTAATTGTCCCTGAAATGAGTATTCCAAAAGAATATTTCGAAGAAAACGTGTGTGGTCACTACAAAATTTCGAATTATATGTGTAGGAATTTTGTGGAGCGTGTACAAAAATCATGTATTTGTTAGCAACATCCTAAATCCGTTCTTGATTCCCGCAACATTCGGTAACAAATTTATAGACGCTCCACGATCATCACAAGTCAGACATCGGTTTTCCTTCCCTGATTAATTGTTCCGATAAAAGAGACAGCCCACGAAGGCTTCCATCTCGTCACTTGTCCAATTTACAGCTGGAAATACGAAATATCTACTTGTTGCTCGCTTTCCGCTTTTCCGCCGATCGAACGTTTCAAATTAAAAATGAAAAATAACCATCGGACGGCTGGAGTGCATGCATGCTTCGAAAATATTTTGATAAATCACTTCTACTTACGGGATATTCATCATATCTGACACCTAGCTGGTAGTCTGGATACTCGTCTAATAACCCAAAGCCGATGTCACTCTTTTTCTCGACGGGCAGGCTGTCCACGAAGACGACCAACACCATGTATACGAATGTGCCAGTCATTGTTCGGAATTTTCGAAACATTTCAAAAACGACGAGTCAACCAGTTTTGGAAAGTTTTTGGCGCGTGATTTTGAGCACTGTTGTTTAGGGTGTTATGCGATAATATACTGTAGATGAAGTTGGGTATCAGAGCTTTTAAAGGGGCGGCTTCGTACGCAAACGCCACCGAGCAATGTTTTCTATTTTCACGGGGGTTCTCTTTATGTTGCACTTACTGCCCACTTGGAGACTTTTTTTTCGTCATGAATACTTGTTTTTTTTTTCGAGCGACTATAGGAGAAAGACAAAGTATCGTAATCGTCTAAAAATTCTGATTTGAATTGTTCCAAAATGTTTAAGTGGTCATATAGAGGGTGTTCCATAACTACTCTGCCAATTTTTCTTTCAATTCAATTCAATTTATTCAAGTAATATATCGGTAATGACAAGTTTGTGGTAGTAAGTTAAGTATTCGGAACTGGAAATTAATTCTTTAAACAACACAAGTTTGGTGTCTCTATGTAAACTAATTTATTTTCAGTAGTTCTATACGTACTTCAAAATAATCAGGTTATACATCGATAACTTGTTGCATAATTACAAAGAGTGTCAGTTTGACAGTTCAATTAATCCGACCGCGAAGCGGGAGGATTATTCTGTCAAACTGACACGATTTGTAATTATGCAGGAAGTTTGAGATGTATAACCGTATTTATTATGAAGTACGTATTGTATTGATACGATTATTTTTTGAGCAAATTAAGTAAATATAAACAATGTATTAATTTAAATACAAATTGGTACAATGAAAATTACAATTATGATATACTGAGTTTTTATTTACTGAGTTATTTTCTGCGCTGGAAACGTTGCTACTGCTCATTGGAGTGCTAGAAATACCAAAGGTGTTATTACTTGAACCTGTAGCGTTTTAAAAATTAGATCTCATCTTATTTATTATGTTTTGATGATGTTGTTCATCTAACTGTAGGTAGGGTTTGATAGAATTGCTATTACCATGTCCTGTTATTTTGATAAGTTCTTGTTCCGATACACCTGCTTTTGCCAATTGTGAAACAGCAGTGACTCGGTGAGAATGATTTGAAATTGTTTTGTTTGTATTTAAATTTGCTAATTCTGCATTTTCGGTCCATTTACTAATTTCTTGCACTCCAATTGGCATATTTTTGTACCAGCCAAGGGTTTTTTGTTTTCTCCAGTTAGTATTTACTGTCAGAAAAAACCTAGCTGTTTTAATATTGATATTTTCGCTTCTTTTTATCATTAGCTTATCTATAAGTCTCACTGGACAACGACTTACTTCATTATGGTTGGGTACACACGGTTTTGCTCCTCCCTGTGTGGTAAAAATAGGATTATATTGTATTCTACTAGTTGGAGTATCATCATTCCCAGTTAACTTTTGAAAATAATGAGTCAAGCATGACTCTCCTTCATTTCCTCCCCACGCAAGTTCTACAGAAGCAATTAGAAAATTTGTATTTGTAATCCTTCCGGTGTATTTCCATCCCACGCTTCTATCATTGCTATGTACTCGATATATTTAAATGCTGATACACTAACCTTTCTCTTGTCCGGTAACATTTGTAGTTTCCTTCTCCTTAAATTTCTTGCGTTTCGTGCGGCTAAAAATATGGGTTTAGAGAATGGATCAATTACTCTATTGAACTCCTTCATATATTTTCTTGTATTTGTTTTACCGTTACGTTCCACATCGTTTTAACCACATTTTCTTTATAATTTTCTCCATTACCTTTTCGCATATTGAAAGCCCAATCTTTCAAAATGGATGCTATTATTTCAGTGGAAATTGATTCATTTAGTACATAGTTTCTTCCACTACAAAACCTAAGAAATTGTTTCCATACGTACTTTTTTGTTTTCACTGTATTATGAGGCTCAGTATTTTGTAACTTTCGTCTATTGCATTTAATGATGAATCTCCGAATCGACTAGTTTTTGAACAATTATTGATAAACGTAATAATTTGACGGTCCTGTTAGTTTGTGTATTGTTGTAAATTGATGTCGATGTGGTTACTACGGAAATGAAATTTTTGTAAAATTTTCGATTGGTGGAGCTTCTCTATGTATAATCAAATATTATCGAAATTATATAAGGTAACTTAACTAAATTGGACGTTCTGATTGGTTAAAAATTACACGAAAAAAATAATTATTATTAGAATACATTCGAAAGGAGAACACCTGCTTATCTTAAAAGTAACATTTCAGCAGTTTACATATTCTGCGCTACAAATCATAGATATAATTCGTTCTAAATACAATATCGTTTCTATAACTCCTCCATCCCTAGAGAGAAAACATTGGAGTGAGCACAGGCTTTGTATCATCGGGGTTTCTTGAGAATTAAATGGTTCCTCCGATGAATTTCAATATTTGTTAAAGTACACATAATACAAAGCAAATAGTATAGATACAATAATGAATATATAGATCACTACAGTCCAAACACTTATTCTATGAGTAAATACTGGAAAGTCTGTAATAGAGTAAACTTTTTGGTTTTGTATTTCTAGGGCACTTTGACTTGATACAATCAATTTTCAAAGGCCCCCACTCAATTTGAGGGTCAATTTTCAGGTATTTTCCCACTTCTAAATTTGGAAGTTCAACAAATTTGAGTCTTTTATTGAAATCATGATAACTTCGTATGATAATGTCTTCAATTAACCCTCCCCAATTTTGAATTGAGTTGTAAAACAATAGTTCCGTGAAGTAAAATATTGTTTTTATTCGTGCCATTTTTTTGGACAGCCACAATATTATTGGGTGTCGAAATAATCCAATTATTTTTCTCCATTTTTCGATCTTGGCTGGGATCTGCTGACAATTCGTTATATTCTTGAAAGTTTCAACAGTTGGATTTCAAATGGAAGTCCTTGTTCTCGTAGTTTCATGGGTTTGGTCTCATGGCAAATATATTCTCCAGAAGTAATCTCTTGACATTTCATTTCGATAAACAAAATTTTCTTCATTTAGGATTAGGTATTTAGATTGAGGGGAAATAATTTTAAAGGATTCTCCTGTAGGTATTGGTAAGGAATATAGGTAGAAGTGATTATAACTTTCATTCTCCACAATTGGATTTTCTATAATGAAAATTCTATTATATAAATTATTATTTCCTTTACTTTGACTTTTAATTTCCATTATTTAAAAAAAAACGAATACTTTCAACTTATGGCTCGAATGGTATTCAAATATTATTTGTTAATTGACTAACGATTATTTTTAATTCTTGCAAAATTTCATTTGGTTCAGCAATGGAATTGTGAAAAGTATTTTATTTAGAAAAGGTAATTCCGATTACGAATCTTTCTAAAATATCATAAATTACTTGAAAAGATGTGATCGTCTGAGAAATCATTAGTTGAATAAGAAAATATTCATAAGTTTTGAAATTTTCCATTTTTATAGTTTGTAGAATGTTTTCAATCTCGGTAATACGATTTTGCATTAAAATCTCATTATGTGCCATAGTTCTTGTAGTGTTTCGAAATCTGCCAATAGATTTTTGAAGAAGGGTAATTTGGTCTTTTAGAATGGTTTTTAATTTCGATTGATTTCCAGATGATGTCGTATTAGTTTTATCATATTTTTCAGCGTCATTTTGATCTAAATTCCCTGTTAGGGATTTAATATTGGACCCTAGTTCATCAATTAATCCACGTCTTATTTTTCTATCATTTGAAGGGTTTAGTTTATCAAATTGAGAATATATTTTCCGTTCAATTGTTTCGATTAATCCGTATGAGTTTTATAATTCTTTTTTATAGTTGGCTTTAGTGGTATTCAATGTAAAGGTATCTTTCAATGTGGTAAATTGTTTTTGAAGTACATGAAATTCTTCAATTATGTGATTAGTATCAATTATCTGGATAAATGACCATAGTCTAGTCAACAAGTGCTTTTTGGACCAACTTTTTTCAGCAGTTTCCGAAAATTATGATCAAGGTGTCATTCGATTCGGAATGACATCTAGATGATTTTTGAAAAAAATTAAGTTCCGCTTGCAAAAATTGTAAAAGTTATTAACAATTAACTAAAAAAAAGGGGGGCTTTGGTTTTTAGCAGATATCTCAAAAACTAATCAAGATTTTTCAAATCTGAAAAAAGATTCAAAAAGAGGAGGAAATTTCCTAAAAACTTTTTGATTTTCGGAATTGTATGATCAATATTTATAATTTTCCCAGAGATGAAAATACGGCCGAAAACGGGTACTCTGGCTTGGGCAAGCCGCGCCCACTTTGGACACTTTATCAATAAAAATTATTTAAGCATACTAAATATGAAAATAAAAAATTGAAAAAATTTAGACATTAACTGAACAGATGCGTGAACAATAATCTGCTTGAAAAAAATGTTTATCACAATTTTTCAATTAGTTATTCAATAGTTAATTAATATTTTTTTTCTGCTTGAACATGAACATTGCAAGTGTGATAATTGTCAAACTATAAATTTAAGATTTTTTTCCTCTCTTGGAGCAATTCTTGAAAGGCTTCAGTGGTCAATCTTATTTTGGGCCTTTCCAATTTTGAAAGGTAGGAGACCAGGGTCGTCTTCAAGGTTGTGGAATCTTGGTTGGATTAATCTTCCGTCGGTGCAGCTGATAAGCCTGCAACAAGAGGTCATTCTCATTTTTATTCTTTTAATTAGTTATTTCAACTTTATTTCTTTCTAATATTTCAGTTATTTTATAAGGGCCTATGAAATTATTACTCTTTTTATTGCGTTTTTGTGGATTTTACTTAAACACTGTTTGACCTAATTTAAACTCAGAATTTGTATAACCTTGTACATTAGTTTTCTTTATAATTGTTTCCTATTTTTCTTCTGAGACATCATGAACATTTCAATACACATGATTAAGTTTTTTCTTATGATGTTCTGCATAATCGGTGAAAAATGCATTAGGTAAAAATATTTCATTGAGATTTCTCGAATTAGTACGTCCAAATATTCATTGAAAAGGAGTAGATACTAGTCTAAAAGCTACGGAAATGAAAAATGATAAGGTACAAGGGAAATTTTCACATAGAAATCTTCCCTACTAGCTGTAAAGTGTGTAGCTCTGCAGGCAGAAGTCAGTCCCGGGGATTGAAGCGGGGGCGTGCGGTCAATGAAACTTCCAGAGCGCCGCCCGGCGCTCAGATAACTCCAAATACTTTATTGATTCAACATGGCCAAGTAGCCCATTTGGATGCAAGGACCAGGGACGCGTTCCAATACCCCAACTCAGTTGGAGGATGAGTGGAAAATTTGACATATTGTGTCAATTGTCATTGTGATTTTTTTGGAACGAAACGAAACAAATTAGTTATATTGTCAGTTGGTTTGAGGATTTAACAATGGAAGGAATTGAAGGGAAGATTCTTGCCATTACTGGAGTACTGAAACAATTTGTAGATAATAAAATCAAATACTTTATCAACCCACTTCACATACACTGTAAACAAACCTGCATTATATACTAGAGCAGATTGATTTTCACCCGTCACAACACTTTCTTTAACATCCACTAATAAAAAATGCGTTTCTGTCGTAATACTCATTTTGTTTCAAGCACAGGCTTTAGTTTGAAAAAAATAATAAAATAAAACCTATGACTTAACCTTTACTCACTTCTAACTATATTGTGCAATGCGCATGCGGTAGAAATATTTCAACTTTTCACGGACTCTCGACTTCGTGGAAAAGTTGTTCATCCGATTAAATCAACCGGAGTATAGGAACGACCTTCACGAGATAATAAGTGGGAATCCACCAAGTTTATGAACGGTTAGGATGAAAAGTTGGAGTATTGGAACGCGCCCCTGTGTTCGATATATCACCTCAGAACATTCACCCTCACAACCCTTCAAAACACAAAACAGCATTTTCACAGAGTATGACTTGCTCCGTAGCGGCCGAAGGCTGCTGAAAATTTCTCTTAACCTGGTATTTTGACGTACTTTTCCCAGGAAATAGATCAAATTTGTCGAACGGAAGTATTATGCGCGAATTTCAATTGTTCTATTATGATCAAATTACAGATCTTTCCTATAAGCGAATCGCAGGAAGGGATATATAGCTCTATTTGACTTGAAATAATTTATTTTTACATAATGCCTCTTCACGGGGCCTACGGGGGTTTCCACCATTTTGTCCTTGAAATACAGAATGAATTGCATTGTAAATAATAAATTACGAGATGTACCATACTTAATAGGTAATAAATATATTTTGATTAATTTGGTCAAACGCGTTAAGTTTGAATCAAAATAACATATTTGAGTGCAGCTCTAAAGTTGTAAGAAAATTGTTCAAATGTTAATGACAAGGTGCAGTTCTGGCGATTTCGTTTTAATATTGTTTACGGCTTAAGAAAGCTGTACATAATTTGCCATAATAATAATATCGTAAGAAGTTGTTGAAGCGGTGAAACTTTTTTTGCCGTTTTGGCAATTTGTCCTTCAAACTTCCAATAAGTGAATAAAATGGAGGTTGCGAATAAATAACAGAGAAGTATAAATAAATACATCAATTAGAATCTTGTCTTAACTCGTTTTCATTTATTACTTGAGAAATACAGGGTAGAAATAGGATTTTCATTAATAATCTGACTGATCATCTGGTATAATCAATATCTGTTTCATCATCTAAAACATAAATTAACATTTTTTTAAAAACGAAAGTTATGTATCATGTAATAGTTGAATATTTTACCTTCAGATTCTTCTTTATTTATATTAGTATAACATCTTTAACTGTCGACGATAATTGTGGGCCATTAAACCATTTACATTCATTCATACACGGCTTGTTGATCTATCCAGACAGGATCAGTAAGTTCGAGATCCGTTGGAACTGTCAAATGTGCATTTGTCGAGATATTTATAATGTATCCCGCTCCTTCAAATTGCTGCCGTACTTCTGATTGACGAGGTGGCAAACTTGATGTGTTGAAATTTTTTAATATTTTTTTTTAACGGTTCATTTACGTGTTTTATTCAATAATCCCTGAAAAAATCTAGAATTGAGTACCATTGACAAACTGTTTTTTTTTTCGATGTGATTCCTTATAGGTGGCTCGTACATACTTCTAACACTTGAAAATTTACAATGCATTTCATTTTCTGTATTCCAAGGATAAAATGGGAAAACCCCCATACACCCCTGTGAAGGGGCAGTAGGAGGTCGCCTCGCGATGTTTTGCGATATCCTATGTAAAAGTCAAATAAAGCTTTATATCCCTTCCAGCTATTCGCTTATGAGGAAGATCTTTAATGTTATCATAATGGAACAATTGAAATGTACGAATTATACTTTCGTTGAACAAATTAGAGCTATTTTCCGGAAAAAGTACGCCAAAACATCAGGTTTAGAGAAATTTTCTGCAGCCTTCGGCCGCTGTGGAGCAAGTCATGCTCTGTGAAAATGCTGTTTTGTGTCTTGAGGGGTTATGAGGGTGAATGTTCTGAGGTAATATATCCTGTAGAAGTTCTGTGGTTGATTTGAGAGTGATGGAAAATTTAAAAAAATATATTCCCAGCTCGGGATCGAACCCAGGTCCATGCACTTTGAATGCGAGCGTTCATCCAAATGGGCCACTACCCGCCCCCGCTTCCAGCCCCGGAACTGACTTCTGCCTGCAGAGCTACACACTTGTCAGCTGGTAAGGAAGGTTTCTATGTAAAAATTTTCCTTGTACCTTATCATATTCAATTTCCGTAGCCAGCTCTCCGTCCATATACGTAGTTGCACTATGTATGGAATTATGATATCCAATAATAGCGTAGTCCATAAGATTTTCGTTTTCATTGGAATACACTCTGAGATGTTCAATAATAGTTGAATGAAATCTTCCTGCAATGCTATTCGATTCATGATGAGTAGGGGTAGTGAAATGAATTTTCATTTTATGTAAATTTAGGATTTCTTTCAACGGTTCCATAATTGAATTC
This sequence comes from Gonioctena quinquepunctata, assembly GCA_018342105.1. NCBI lineage: Eukaryota > Metazoa > Arthropoda > Insecta > Coleoptera > Chrysomelidae > Gonioctena > Gonioctena quinquepunctata. The sequence goes on along the minus strand of JAFIRS010003062.1, from coordinate 32,218 downwards.
CGTTCCATTGTCAATTATTAATTTTTCAAGTATTCCAAATGAAGCAAAATATTTAAAAGAGCTGAACTGATGTGTATTGCAGTTTTTCCAGTTATTTCGTATGCTTAATCAAACTTCGTAAAAGACTCTACAATTGTTGAATATATTTTACTGTAGAAGAATAAATCGATATTCACAATTTGGAAAGTTTTGAGGGTGTTTCAGTTCATTCTAATGGTGTATAAGAGAGTTTCCTAGAATATTTAGCTCTTCGACAAGTTTCATATGAATTAATAAATTCAGTCAGGGTGTTTTCCATATTTTTCCAATAATAGTTTCGTTTTTAAGGATTCCAAAGTTTCATTTATTTCTCTATGATTTGTTTTTCCTTCATGAGAGTTTTTTGTTAACATTATTTGTTCTTCTTCATCTGATATTGTATTTGCCAATTTGGTACAGTTGGTTTCATGATGAATTTCATTCGTGAACGTCAATGGAATTTCTTGATTATAATAAATATCACGGTATTCAAAACATTAATTTTTTATTGCTTGTTTTTTTTCTTGGTTACAATGATTCAATCTGAGATTTTTCATGTTTGATTTTTGAACAGAATCCATGTATTCATCGATCTCTTATTAAGAGAGTTTCTTTCTATAAAATATTTTTTTTAAATATTCAGAATTTCCATCTTATATGGTTTTGACAATTCAATTTCAACAGATTTTGAATTAGAATTCCTAATAGTAGTAATTGCAAAATAATGTTCAATGTTCACTAAGGCTTTTGGGGATTCCACTAATTATTCAAATTGAATATAGTCTAATAATCCTATACCTTGTTTTTAATGACTTGTTCTGCTCTAGCTGGAATCATCAATGTATGATTATTAATTGCAGTATTCTTCTCTTTTTTCGTATTTTTTTCTATTTCATAAATTATAGGAATTTTCAATTATAGTCCGTAAAATAATGGCATGGAGTAATAAAACCGCTTATCGTAATAAACCCAGGTAGGTATAAGTACGAACTGCTAGGAAAAACCCATAATATTTGGATTTTACATACTAAATGAGGGTTCATCACTCCACGCCTTTATTTCACGGACTATACTATTTATGGAGGCTTAAATATGTCTGAGTAAATCTATACCAATCAATCCATTGAATTTTTCACTAAATCTGGAAATGTAAAATTTATGTTGTCCCTGTACATAAATTCAAAAAAAAATTGGAATTATTATAATTTAATCATGATAGCTGATATTATGGGCGGTTTGAAAATTGAAGTCTTCCTTCGTAATAGTTTTTTTATAAAATTCATAAGCTAATTCAGGATTAATCAAACTTTGGGTACTACCTGTATCAATAAGGAAATTTGCATTAAATTCCAGGATATATATATATATATATATATATATATATATATATATATATATATATATATATATATATATAGAAGGAATTTAATGGACATAGCCCTCAGAGGAACGTGCTAACCGTAGACACGTGTTTCGGCTCTCGGCCCTCATCAGTACCGTGGAGAAGTGACCGAAATCACAAATGAGCGGCTGGCTTCTGTTTGTTGACTCCGTTGATTTGTCGTTTTCTACGAAGTGTTGTTCATCCTTGCACTTCTCCACCGTACTGATGAGGGCCGAGAGCCCGAAACACGTGTCTACGGTTAGCACTTTTCTCTGAGGGCTATGTCCATTAAATTCCTTCCATTTTGTTTTTAACAGTCCCCTCGATATTACTCTCTTTCATATTCATATTCATTCATATTCATATATATATATATATATATATATATATATATATATATATATATATATATATATATATATATATATATATATATATGTATAAGATTTGCTATGGAAAAATTGAGATTTATTATATGGGATTGTCTTGAGAACTGTCCTGCAGACAATTTACAATTGTATAATTTTCTGAAGAAGACGGTATTTCTGGTTCTTGTTCTGAGTAAATATTATTTTCATAATTTGGGTTTTCAAAATCAGAATAATTTGATTCATAGTGGTATCCAACATATTGTTCTGTAAAATAAGAATCTTGTTCATAATAATTTTCAAAATTTTGATTTTCATATGAATTTTTGAATTCATTTACATTTTGTGTAAATAATTCAGTGCTCGTAAAATTTTTCTTTGGTTGTAGCTTTGTGTAACTGGATGAAGTATCAGTTGGTCCTGGTTTATATGGTTTCTGAACATTTTGAAAATGTCCATTTTGATTAGGAAACTGTTGTTGATTTCGAACTATTTGTTTCGTGTTTTGTTGAAAAAATGGATGTTTTTGAGTTGGGAATTCTATTGTTTGGTTGCCATTGATGTGGTCGTTGTACCCAATCAAATTCAAAACAATAATCGTTCAAGAGATCCAGACAGTCTTTAAAAAACTATGTCATTATTGATAGAAGAAAAAAAATTGTAAAGCCAGAATAGGAGTAACAATCTACAATTCCAAACTTCTTTCAAATCTACTAAAAACTCATCAAATCCAAAAGTAAATCCAAATTTTCAAGACCTATACAATCGCAGTTTCAGCAACAAAACTTGATACCACATTTCCAAAATCAACAAATAAGACCTTTAAACTTTTCTCTAAATCATTAGCCCCAAACCATTTATACAAAATCAACAAAGATTTTTTATATAAATGGTTTGGGGTAATGATTTAGAGAAAAGTTTAAAAGGTCTTATTGTTGATTTTGAAATTTATCAAGTTTGTTGCTAAACTCGATTGTAGGTCTTTGAAATGATTTACTTTGATCGAAGTTTTAGTAGATTTGAAAGAAATTTGGAATTGTAGATTGTTACTCCTATTCTGGCTTTACAATTTTTTTTCTTCTATCAATAATGACATAGTTTTTTAAAGACTGTCTGGATCTCTTGAACGAATATTGTTTTGAATTTGATTGGGTATTCCTCTAATAAAAGTTTTCAATGCCAAATCGTTATCATTTTTGAGTTGAACTGCTGTTTCTTCTGCTGTTGAAGGTAAATAATTTAATTTTGTTATAATCAAAGTTCGTGCATCTTGACGTCGCATGCCAAAATTGTGTAGTGTCTTGCACTAAACAATCAATATTTCTCTGGTCATCAAAACTTAAATATTGTAACGAACCTAGGCCGGACCTGTCGCCTCACATGTTGCCATCGACAGCGATGAGATCATCCCCGGAGATATTCGAGAACCATCCAGTCGCTTTTCCGCGGAGAGCAACGGTCGATATTGGAAACGATTGGAACATGCTGGATCGCCAACTGCCGGAATTCGAAAGATCGGGAATTCTGTGACGGAGATAAATAGACAGCCCTCAAGTCTCACGGACGGTCTGAACGAGCCCATACGATCGAGCTATATTCAGTAGCGTAGTAATATAAATTAAGTTGTAGATTAAGTGTTAAATAAATTACTTAAACCAAGTTAAGTTTATTTACGTTAGAATTGGTGTCGGAAGTGAGATTTTGAAAATAAACACGTGATCGTGGAGTGGATAGTCAGAAAAATAAATTGATAGACCTTTTTGTACGCCCAAAATAGACAGTGGCCCGGTTTTCGCGAAGTGGACAATTGTGCGTGGGAATATAAACTGATACACTCTTCGCGTGAAACAGACAATAGACTGGTGGCCCGTGGAAAAGAATTCGCGAAGTGAATTTTTAACAAACTGATAAACTTTTTCGTGTGAAACAGACTGATACCTCGTCAAAGACAAAATGTGTTCAAGGAAAGTGCGCCTTGCGGATTTGAAGGTAGCGGAATTGAAACAGGAATTGGAGGAAAGGGAACTGGAAACAACGGGTAAAAAGCAAGTACTCCAGGAAAGACTTGCAGAAGGACTTATACAAGAAGGTGAGGATCCCGAAACATTTTTATTCGAAGTTCCCGGAGGTGATTTGAGTCCGATAATAGAATCCTTGAAAGAGGCGCTTGAAGAAAATTCAAGAAGCCTGGAAGAGAATGCTAGAAATCTGGAAGAGAAGCTGCAACAAAATTCTATAAATCTGGAAGAGAAGCTTTCTAAAAATCTGGAAGAGAAGCTTCAAGAAAATTCTAGAAATCTGGAAGAAAAGCTCTAGAAAATTCAAGAAGCCTGGAAGAGAAGTTCCTGGAAAACACAGAAGGTCTGAAAAAAGAATTGTGTGGTGTGGCTAAATTTCTAGAAGAAAGAATGGGAACCGTTGAGACGGAGGTAGATAAAATAAAGGAAACGATCAGTAAGCTGGAAAAACGAATTAATAGTGCGCCCTCCACAGAGATGGTTAACGAAAACGCAATGCTGGACTTGAGTTTGAACTTGGATAAAGTTCAAGAGGGTATAAAGATGTCAAGGTCATTTCTGAAATAGGGAAGCTTTCCATGAAGCCGCCTCAATTCGACGGAAAAACTCCATGGGAAAATTACCGCCGACAGTTTGAAGCAGCGCCAAAGCAAATGGATGGAATGCAGGGGAAAGAGCTGTAGCACTAACACTTGCATTACGTGGAGAAGCGACGAATATTCTACAAACTCTTACCGCCCAAGAACAGGAGGACTATGATCAGCTGATTAAACATCTAGAATTACGATATGGCCAGGCCCATTTGGAACACGTATACCACTCCCAACTGAAAAATCGCTGCCAGAAATCGGGCGAATCCTTACAAGAATTCGAAACTGACATTGCACGCTTGGTTCGTCTCGCATATCCAGCCATACCGGAAAATGTAATGGAGCGATTAGCGGTTCAGGCATTCTTGGATGGACTCCGTGACCAAGAAACCAGACAAGCGTTGATATTAGCTCGTCCAACACATCTCGTAGACGCACTGGCACGAGCTTTGGAATTCGAAGCAGCAAAACAATGCTGCAAAACCCAAAGTAAAGTTCAAACGATTGAGGAAGACTCACCGGAGCCTGCTAACTTGGAAGCTGCCATAAGAAAAGTGATGAAGGAAGTGTTGCCTGAGAAAAGACAGAAAGGCATACGACAACGCATATGTCGCTATCCTTCAACGACAGAACAAAGGTGTCTTCGTAGACGGTCTCATCAATAACGAGCCTTGCACCATGCTGCTAGATACAGGTGCGACTAGGACAATTCTCGGGCCTTCCTTTGCCAGAACACCGGAACGGATTGAACTGACAACTTGGAAGCTACGCACAGCAACAGGGGAGCCAGCTACTGTATATGGCGAGCTACCGATTGAAATAATTTTGGGCAGCACTAAAGTGAAACATCAGGCACTTGTAGCGGACATCGAAGACGATGCAATCATCGGAATGGACATCATGAATTCCAGAGGGTTTGAATTGGATTTCAAAGACGGCGTCCTACGTGTCAACGGAGAAGAGCTGGTACTTCATGGGAGAAGTGAAGAGTTGATCCGTGTGCTGTTGGCTGAAGATGTAAGCGTACCTGAGAGGGCTGAAACCATCCTGGAGGCTCGCCTGGACGGGAGTGCGAGCAGTGGAGACGTGATGATGTTCGAGCCCAAACTTCATGATGAGAAAATTGGACGAGGGATTGCCCTAGGGAAAACCCTGTTACGTGCTGAAAATTTGTACCGGTAAGGGTCATGAATGTCAATTACTTTCCAGTGACCTTAAAGAAAGGAACAATTTTAGGGCACTGCTCGTCAGTTTCATCTGTGATCCGGGGCGTACGAGGTACGATTAGCCAACCCAACAACTTGCCACAGAACTAGAAAAATTAGTTGCCATCTCTTCCAAAGATATAAAACCAGCTCAACAGCCCAAACTAAGAGATTTAGTCAAAAAGTACCAAGACATCTTCGATACCGGACAAGGAAAAGGAGGTCGAACTAATGTGGTCCAGCACAAGATTGATACTGGGGGTGCCCGACCGATCCGGCAATCAGCAAGAAGACTTCCTCTTGCCAAGAAGGAAGAGGCTGACAAAATAGTCAGCGATATGGGAAAAGAAGGAGTTATCGAACCATCTGACAGTCCCTGGTCCTCTCCAGTCGTACTGGTGAAGAAAAGGATGGATCGACACGCTTTTGTAGACTATCGCCAACATAATAATGTCACGAAGAAGGACAGTTACCTCTCCCGAGAATGATGACACCTAGACACGTTGGCTGGTTCCACGATTTTCTCGACCCTTGATCTGAAGAGTGGATACTGGCAAGTAGAACTGGCTCAGGAAGATCGAGAAAAGACTGCTTTTACCATCGGCTCAGGATTGTGGCAGTTCACCGTTATGCCATTCGGGCTCTGTAATGCTCCCGCCACATTCGAAGATTGATGGAAACAGTACTGAAGGGACTCTCATGGAACACGTGTCTAGTGTATCTCGACGACATAATTGTGGTCGGCAGATCGTTGGGACCACGTGAAAACTTGGAGGAAGTATTCCTGCGACTGAGGAACTCCGGATTGAAGCTGAGCCTAAGAAATGCCATCTGTTCCAAAGAAGTACGATACCTCGGCCACGTTGTCTCTGGGGAAGGAGTAGCAGTGGATGACCAGAAGATCAAAGCTGTTAAGGATTGGCCCATCCCAAAAGACATTCACCAACTTCGAAGTTTCCTTGGTTTGTGCATACTATCGCCGATATGTGCTGGGGTTCCTAAACATCGCTAAACCACTGACCAGGCTCACGGAAGGTCAAACAAAGTTCCAGTGGTCCGAAGAATGCCAAGACTCGTTCAGGAAGCTGAAGGAGCTTTGATTAACGCACCTGTTCTGAGCTATCCCTTACCCAACAGGAAGTTCATTTTGGATACGGACGCCAGCAACGTGGGACTTGGAGCTGTCCTATCTCAGATCCAGGAGGGGCAGGAGAAGGTCATTGGTTATTTCAGCAAGACGCTCAGCAAACCAGAGCGCAATTACTGTGTCACCAGGCGAGAGCTGTTGCTGTTGTAAAGGGAGTGGAGCACTTCTACAAGATCGTGTATGGAAGAAGATTCCTGTGAGAACTGACCATGCAGCTCTAAATGGCTCTTACAGTTCAAAAATCCTGAGGGTCAAGTAGCACGTTGGATCGAGAACTCCAAGAATTCGATTTCGAGATCGAACATCGAGCCGGAACTAGCCATAAGAATGCAGATGCCTTGTCGCGAAGACCATGTCAGATGATTGCTCTACATTGCCGACGAGCAGAAGAGAAAAAGCAACACTTTGTAGAACCGCGGCAATGGATGACAACTGGAATGACAGCAAGATCCAGAAAGACCAGAGAGGACCCGACCTTGGCTTAGTCGTCAGCTGGAAGAAGGGCAATCGAAGACCATCATGGCAGGAAGTCGCAGGTTACTCGCCGGCTGTTAAGTCCTATTGGGACAATGGAACTCTCTTATTCTGGACAATAGGATCCTGAAACGTGTGTTGGAGGCCGATATTGGTGGGAAGACAGACGCCAAATAATTGTTCCCAGGAACAGAAGAGAGGAAGTGCTGCGGGAAATCCATGATGGAGTCGCCGGAGGACATCTGGGAGTGACGAAGACCCTGCAGAAAGTGAGGGCAACGGTTTTACTGGGCCAATTGTCAAGCTGACGTCCAGGACTGGTGCAGGAAGTGCGCTGTATGCGCTGCTAGCAATGGACCTCGAGTACGCCCCAAGGCCCCGATGCGTCGAGTACAACGTAGGCAGCCCGTTCGGAGAATCGCCATGACATCGCCGGCCCGTTTCCCGTATCCGACCACGGGAATAAATACATCCTTGTGGCAATGGACTACTTCGGTAAGTGGGCGGAAGCCATGCCCTGCCAACCAGGAAGCCATCACCGTCGCCGACGTCTTGGTGAAAGAATGGATATGTTGATTCGGTATTCCAATGGAGCTGCACTCGGATCAAGGCGAAATTTCGAATCAACTTTTTCCAAGAAATATGTCTACTGCTGAACATCCGCAAGACAAGAACCACGGCCCTACATCCGCAGTCCGATGGAATGGTGGAACGGATGAACAGGACGATCAACCGCCACTTGTCCAAGGTTGTCTCCTGACCATCAAAGAGACTGGGACCAGTATCTTCATTTGTTCCTGATGGCCTATCGATCCGCAGTACACGAGTCAACCGGTCAAACTCCTGCAGTATTATAATGGGCCGAGAACTGCGACTGCCTTGTGACCTGAAGTTTGGGATACCGCCAGGACAAGACACTGGGGAGAGGACTACGTCAGCAAACTTCGGCAGAGAATGGACGGCATCACGAACAGGGCGGTTGAACATCAGAGTGCCAGCGATAAAATGAAGAAGACCTATGACATCAAGGCCGACGCTGGAGGATTTAAGGTTGATGACCTGGTTTGGTACAACCCAAACGTCGTCGTGGACTATCAAAGTTGCGGAACTCGTGGGAAGGCCCGTATAAAATTGTGAAAAGGATAAACGGCCTTGTGTACCGAATCCATAAGCCACCCGGGGAAACCAAGGGTCGTCCATTTCACAGGTTGGCCCCATCGCTGGAAACCATGACCAGAGTTCGCCCCTCGCCACCGGAGGATGATATGACGTTCGAGAAGTTTATGTCCTGATTCAAACGGGCAGAAAGTTCTACTGGGGTTACTAGAGAGGAGTCACGAGACCTTTTCGAGGTGCCTGCTGACTACGCACTAGCGCACTGTGTGGCAGAAGATCTTCATGTCAGGGGCATCGCCGCAGTGTTCTCCAGAAATTTGGTCAACTCAAACACTGCGGGAGCAGAATCCAGAAGTTGGTGGGGTGCTACAGTTGGAAAAGGCCAGAGAAGCACTCTACCTAGTTGCCAAAGAGGCATTCCCAAGATAAACCGTCCTGAAGATGTCTGGAAGAGTCTCCAAACTAAGAGATACTATGGTGGACCAGAACCCGGTGGATCTAGCAATTCCAAAATTATCCTGTGGTATTGATGGGTTGGACTGGAGTCATAAGAAGTATGCTGGAGGCGATATTCAGATCCAGCGGCGTCAGGATTCTGGTTTGCTGTAACCCTCTTCCCGACCGATCATGAAGACCGTGGAGTGTTACTTCCATCGAACTTCACGGTGCAGATATGAGAGTCATGCGAGATATCGTCACACTCCAAGGATGGAAATTTCGGACGAAATGTCTTCAAGAAGGGGCAATGCTAACGAACCTAGGCGGACCTGTCCCTCACATGTTGCCATCGGCAGCGATGAGATCATCCCGGAGATATTCGAGCCATCAGTCGCTTTTCCGCGGAGAGCAACGGTCGATATTGGAAACGGTTGGAACATGCTGGATCGCCAACTGCCGAATTCGAAAGATCGGTGTGACGGAGATAAATAGACAGCCCTCAAGTCTCGCGGACAGTCTGAACGAGCCCATACCATCGAGCTATAGAGTGGCGTAGTAATATAAATTAAGTTGTAGATTAAGTGTTAAATAAATTAGTTAAACCAAGTTAAGTTTATTTACGTTACAATATAATGCAGCTTTTATATCATTCAATTTGTTGAACTCAATTCTCGAACCAATAAGAGCTAAAGCTCAACCTACTAATTTTCCCATGATTGCTCGTAAAATAAATTGATTGAGAGAATCATTATTTGGATCACTAAATTAAGTTATCAAACTTCCACAATTTGCAATAAAAACGCTCAAAGTTTGGGGATTTCCATCACAATTTGGAATAGTATCGACAAATAGTCTAAGTAGTTGGTAATTTACAGGTTGAGCCATTGTTTGAACTGTGTCTTCAGTAGAAATTGATTTAAACAAATTTGTCAAGTTATCTATATCGATTTCTGTCATAAATCAATAACTAACCTATTTTTATTTCTCTAATATATTCCTTAGTAGAAATGAAATTCACAATTAAATTCGAAAATGGGAAATGAAAGAGAGGAATGTTTCTGTTACAGTAGTTTGATGATTGGTTTCATTTTTTTTTCTTCTGTTGGTTCCTTACGCTACTGCCAATAAGATTTGGGCGATGCTTTCCCTTGTCTCTGGACTTCCTATGACTAGATTGGCTTCGACGATGTGGTTTTTCGAATTTTCGGCGATTTGGGTCCACTGCTTCGAATGTGTTGAATTTGGCGATGTAGTCCTTGTCCAACACTTGGTTTTCTTTGAGTTTTTCAGAGTTTGTCAATGAACTGTTGATACGGACCGCTTTCGCGATTCTCGTCGAATCGTTTGACAAATCTTACAACGACTGCGCCAGTTAAGTATTTAAAAATGAAAATTAACTTAAAAAAAAACAAGACGAAGAAAACATACAGCTTGGTGTCTCTATGTAAACTGATTCATTTTCATCATTAGAATACCTTCGAAAGGAGAACACCTGATCATCTTAAAAGTAACATTTTAGCAGTTTATATATTCTGCGCTACAAATACAATTCGTTCTAAATAGCAATATCGTTCCTGTAACTAGTATGAGTGGATTGTGCTGTGTTACCCGTGACAGTTGAGATGAGTTACACAATATATCTTTCTAACTAAATAATTAGTGTAGGTTTCAACAATATCATGTTTTGTTATCCTTTCGGGAATTCGTTGGTGTGCCAGGAGTATTTGTATCGGAGAGAAGTTATATAACTAAAGGTGAGAAAAATAATTGAAGGAATAGAGGAACATAGAGAAAATGGTATCAGAAGTGGAACAACTTGGGGTTACTCAGGATATATTCTTTAATATTAGTTTTGTATTTTCTTATGTTGGATATTTCCCTCAGTTGAAGTGGTAATAAATTATAAAAAACATATATTTGTGTGTGATCAGACGAAATTGTTTCGGTCTTTTCAAAAGTCCATAGAAGACACCGATTTATATACAGTGTCCACCAAAATCTTGGAACCATATGGAAAAATATTTTATTGATAGATTCTCAGAAAATTTCATTCCCCATAAAAGTTGGTGCATTCAATTGGACTAAATACGCGCATAGCCGTGATTATCAGTGGCGTTTGGCTGAGCGGGAATCGGGCGATATTCTAAATTCACCATAGAAAAAAGTGTCATTACTATGGAAAATATCGAAAAATTTTATTGAAAAAAGTTGTTTGCAATCAAAAGATATTTCCAGTTATCCAGTTTAGTCTACCAATTGCTAATTTCAATAACTGCTTGGTGAGTTGGGCTCAATTTTTAATGGGAATTATCGACAATAATTTTTGCGTAGTAAATTACTTATAGACAATTTATGCTAATAAATTGTCTTTCAAAAAAATTGACTGCTCTAACAAAATCTTGAAGATGAGTTCAAAAAAATAGTAATGGAAAGATAATGAAATAAAGCCAGGATCCTCAAAAAAGAGGTCAATCTTTATAGGAAAAATATTTTCTGAATAATTAATAACCACAAAATAAATATTCAAATTAAGACTTGGTAGGTAGGCGTACCTACCTTACTGGATTAGTGGGAATATAATTTAATTGCAAATAACTTTTTTTTAATAACATTTTTCGATATTTTCATAGTAATGTCACTTTACTCTATACTGAATTCGGCCGATTCCTTCTTAGCCGCACGCCACTGATAATGTCACGCCACGGCTATGTGCGTATTAATTCTAATTGGATGCTCCAACTTTTATAAGAAATAATATTTTCTGAGAAACTATTAATAAAAAAATCCCAAATGGTTCCAAGATTTTGGCGGACACTGTATAAGCTTCGTATGTAAGAACTTTTGTATCTATATTGATTTTCTGCGTGGAGAATAGACGACCTTTATTCAGTATTATTTCCAGAATAAAATTTTGCGTAGATTGAAGACTTTTCAACGCATTGTTGAAACTTCTTTTCCAAACAACAATACAATAACGCAGTAACGATTCCACTAATGCCTTGTAAATCTGTAATATATTTTTTTTCACGCAAGATATCCCGGAATGAAAGAAAAAATTGTTAGAGATGGCAACAAATTCTAAGAGGATTTTGGAACTGAAATGAGCAACAAATGACGACACCCTAGGGTTCGCACTTTTTTTTCACAAAGATAACAAAGATATGTTGGAGAAACGTAGGAACCAACCAAAAAAAAAAATTAATTTTCCCGAATTTACAAGGAAAAAAATCTTGTTGAAAGACATATGGAGAAGTGGAATCTCTTGGGATGACGAAATCCCACATAATCTGAACAAAAATGGAAACAGTGGATTTCGAAACTCGAAGAAGTGAAAAATTTGAGGGTTCCCTGATGGTGCAATATAAGGTATGCAAAGAATTTTCAAATTAATCTACACCTCTTCTGCGATTCTAATGAACAGGACTTCACAGCTGTTAGTATCTTGAGCTGCCAGAGGAAAGAAAACATATGTTTCACTGATTATGTCCAGAACACAGGTGGCACCTTTAAAACCCATGACTATTCCAAGCTGCAGTTATGGCAAGTCAACTTGCTAGAACTATTAGGGCAGAACATGACTATGACGTTACCGGATTTTTTTCCTGGTCAGATTCAGAGATTGTATTGACTTGGATTCGTTCTCAAGGAAGGAAATATAAAACATTTATCGCTCACAGAATCGGTGATATCCAAGAGAATAGTAATCATGAAGAATGGTTTTGGATACGCTCACATCTAAATGTTGCCAATGAAGCTAAGGATATCAAAGACATTGATTTATCACCTTGTAGTACATGGTTCAAAGGTCCCCACTTCTTGTATCTACCATCGGAAAAATGGCCTCGGGAAGACAAGAATGTTGACACATGTTGGGCCTAAAAAATCACGGAAAACCAATCCCTACCACCAAAACTTCTTCCCCTTTTTTATCAATCTTACTACTTACTTTTCCATATCCCGACATTTTTTTATGATTGAAACGTGATTTTCATGAGGAAGGAAAAATGTTCACTTTTTTCTTGAAAGCGTATCGATATTTCAACAATTCGAAGAGACAGTGATCCAACTTTTTCAAGGGATACATTTTTCCTCTTATATAAAATTAGGAAGCCCCCCCTGTCCCTCCTTTAATTGAGAAATAGTCACGTCAATGTCGTCATTTATTACAAGCTTTTATTCAACATGCTTCGTTCGTATGTCATTTCGTAGGTGTCATTCTTTCCGGTTCAAAATTTGTAATCCATTTTTGGAGCACTTGCCGACATCCGATTGAGCTGAAATTTGGCAGGTGTTCATAATTCTGGTGACAATGCATTATGAGATTTTTGTTAGAGGAAAAAACAAAATGGCGGCTCCTATATGGCGGACGAGTTTTGTGATTATGGTATGATTCGATTCAAAATTGGTGTGTGGGGATTTTCGGGGTCGGAGATGTAATGTAAGTTCAAGTTATTTGTTGAAATAGAATGCCCAGACTATTCAGTGAAGAGCGGTGTGGAGTTCTTTGGACCGCTTTGCTAGTTTCAAATTTTTCATGTTTCAAGCAAAGTTTTAGAAATTGTAAATTTGAATGGACGCCAGAATTTTTATTCAAACTAGGACAAAAATTCAAAACCTTATTCAATAATGATTGCACATCAATTAACTTTCCTTCTGTAAATAACTACAACAATAAAACAAATACCAACTTATAACAATCTATTTACAAAAATTTACATCTCCAAATTCAGAACATTTGAATCCATTTATTTTCTTATTCCAATGTAAAAAAAAACTAATATTGTTTTGCTGAACTGTCGGTTTTTTCGATGACGATGTACCTTGATTGTATTTCTCCTTGTCTAGCACTTAGCTAAACTCACGAAGTAGAATTGGCTCCAATCAGGGGTACTTATAGCGGCTGGGCTACCGATCAGGTTAACACGAACATCAGCTTCTGCTCTATCAAGTGTGTTCTCAGCAATTTAACATGAAAACAATATTGTTTGTGTCAGAGTTTGATATACAAAAAAAATCTATTTCATAAAACTTGGAATCTTTTCAATACACTCCTCAACTCATTGTTGTTACAGTTGAGTGTAATCTCATCAAGAGATTATTACTTAAAATTAATCGAATATACAAATGAATAATATCCAATACTGAAATTGAAGAACTATTTTCAATGATTCTTATGAATTAACAAAAATTGATCTTTGCTTTATGTATATGGAAGAGATGATTTTTGTTCTGATCTTAAACAGCCAAGATATTTCGTTATCAACAATTAAAAAACAGAATTTGAGACAATCAAGTTTGTTGAATTTGATTCACGAAAATGACTTCAATTTCAGCGATATGCAAGAAACGTATATGAGAATAAATGTTTGACCAGCCGTCAAATACTTCTTCAAAAAGGTTAGAATTCAAAGAAAATTCCAAATTCCAAGTACCAAATTTATACATGAAATATACATATTGAATCGCTTCTACCACATCAAAACCACAGCTCGGTGATTATTGTTACCAAATATGGAACCATACCAAAGATATATAAAAACTCATAAAAAATATATACATGTGGGATTCGTAATGCTGACAGAATTCTTCAAAAATATATAGTGAACGACACTGCTATTTTTATTCAGATTGACCTAAATAAACCTAATTACTGTTTTCATAACCAAAAATGCGTAGATAATTTCAGATTCTTTCCTTGTGAAGAATTATCTAACGTTCTCTCAAAAATTATTTGAATGTGACATATATAAAATGTCTACGGTCCAAACATAAGTTCTCAGTACGTACCTTCCTTGATATCACTATTCACTGATTTGAATCATATTCGCGGAGAAAGGAAAATTGCTCTGATACAATAAATTATTTCAACATGGCATATTCTACTCTTTAATGGCCGACGAGCCTCAGTAAAACAATGTATCTTAATTGCCGAAAGATCAGAGAAGGGCCGAGAATGTCACATGCATCGTGTTTAATATCCACGTCCTGTCAGATCATTTGCGACAGCTCTTCTTCTTTTAGCCGTAATGATTGTTCCATTACCGACGGTTAGATGTCGCTAAGAATTATTTCGAGCATAGAGCATATAAATAAGGAATGTAACAGATATATCGTTACAGAGATTATGAATTTGTTGACAAAATTTATAAATTCAAGATGACGGCTCCAAAATGGCGGAGGAGTTTTGTGATTATGGTCCGATTTGATTCAAAATTTGTATGTGGGGGTTTTCGGAGTCGGAGATTATGAATTTTTTGTCAAAATTCATGGAATTGAAATAGCGGCTCATGGAAATTTTGTTAGAGAAAAAAACACAATGGATTGAGTCAAAGATTATTGATTTATAGGTAAAATTCATAAATGTAAAATATCAAGTCCAAGATGGCGGATGAGTTAATATTTAGATGATCTCCTCATTGAGGGACTAGATAGCTTAGAACTTACAGGAAAAAAAAAGTCCGCATAACTATGCTGTAACAAAAATGCATAGATTAAGGCGTACTTGAGTACTAAAAAGCACAAAATAAAATAATCATTAAACAAACTTTTTAAAGACAAGCCTTTATTCAAATGCACTAAAGAGCAAAAAATAGTGGCTTTGGATGTGTGGCGTAGGTTATTCCGTGAGTTATGGATTCAAAAGCTTGTCGCTTTTGTATTCGAACTGAAAACTTTGCGCGACAAGCTTTTGAATAACCTACGTCACACATCCGAAGCTATTATTTTTTACTTTTTAGTGCATTTGAATAAAAATTGTTTTTAAATGAAAAGTTTTTTAATTAATTATTTCATACCAACCACTGTTGAACTTTTCCAGCAATGTAATGTTCGTTTATTTGGTAACAAATTTTGGGATCATACCCTGTTTTCAGTCAAACCCATCCTATTGTGATCCTCGCCATTGAAATGTCATTAGGTTGACCGTATGACTCCATTTGCTAGTGTTCAATTGATTTCGAAATAACGTCTATATAACTGCAATAATAACATTACTTACAGTTTAGTGCTATTGTTACAGATAAACTAACTGATAGCCCATTCATTACTTTTATGCCCCTAATCTAGAGACATTCACAGTCATCGCCCTCGATAATTATTCTCGTGTCATGCTTCAGACTGTTTCAATAATAATGGCTTCCAATTGGAACAAAATATCTGGAATATTACTATTTAATTGTAATCGCTTCGATAGGTTATTTTTTAGTGGGGTTTGTTCCGGGCCCTTTCTTGTATGAGAATAATATTAACTTTGGTCGATTCTCCTCCAGTTTCTTCTTAATTAACCACTATTTCACTAAAGGGGCACATGTGATTTCCTAGCAATCGTTCTTCAACAACTCAGACATATTGAAGTGACTGTTATCCCAGAGGAAAATTCCACTCCGAATCAACAAGGTAGAGGGTTGGATTCACATTTTGGATTGGATTTCATACCAATAAAAGGTGGTAAATTCAACACTATGTTTTTTTTTTCTAAATTTTTCCTAATGAAAATCACAATCACATCACGTTCTTGCTGTAAAAGAGTGTATAGCAACCATATATGTATTGAGTACCAATATTGATAATAATGACAGCAAATGTGAAGTGTAAACAAATGAAGCATGACGACCGCTCGGACTCTATCTAATCGGCAACGTTGAATTGATGCGCGAGCTCGAAAATGGAGGCGTGACATGTGCTAGTCAAGAGTTGATCTTTCAGTGTTGTACCTCTCTCACATCTCTAAAAGCGTAGGTAGTAATACTTTAAAGTCAATTTTTTTAAATAAAAATATCCATAGTGGATATTTATGGTGTATTGTGTTCGGATGTGTGAATTTTCTAGTTCGAATCATTGTTTCTATTTTATTATCTTCATACTATTGTTATAATTTTTGTTGTGTTCAATTTTCATTAGTTTATAGTTGGTTCTAGTTAGTAGTGAAAAAGCCACAAATGTGTGTTCTTCATCGGTAAGAAATCAAGAATATGTATAAGGATGAATGAAGCTGGGAAGGGTCATGCTTCACTCCTTAATTCTTCCTTTCAGCTTCACAATTTGCCTGTCTAGGAGTTCTGTTTTCATTCAAAATATATATTTGCAAACCATTCAAAATATTTTGTTTATGGATTTCAATGACATGACGGGGTGGGTAAACAAGTTCTGGTATTTTCTTAGACATTGTCGTATCTCGTCGCTGATCAATATTACATCAATATTTTTATTACATCGACAAAATGAATTTTTGTTATCTAATGCTCAATACAAATAAAATCTTGATGATTTGCCCCACTGTTATATTTGCATAAGTAAAAAAATAGGGTTACTTACTATTTTAAACACTGTGTTTTTGTTAAAGAAGCACTTTATTGCACAGTTTGATCCTTGGACATTCCACGTTCCAGAAGTATAAACATTCAATATAAATTGTTTCCCATGAGGGTGTAACATTTGTCGACTAGTGGTACTACGACCACCAGGAAGTACTAGCTTCAGGATGAGCCCATGGACGCCACATTTTTCACGACACAAAAATCGAATAGGCACTCTAAAATAGACACAACTGACACAACGGAATATTATGTAGGTAATGACTAAATGTTGTTTAACTTTCCCCCTTTTATTTCTGAAATTGGAAAGCGGTCAGTTCTCAAGTTTCCAAATCTGGTTAGGTAATTTATTTTGTAACCGTAAATAGACCATTATCGCTATAATCTCGTTAATAGCCCATTAGTACTGAAAGATTAGGTGGCCAGGTAAGTAAATTTTATTATTCAAACACATTTAAACATATCCTTACCAAGGGTTCTAAATCAACATTTTATTATCAAATAAATTTAAATACAAAGCCAAAAATAATGGAGAGCCCACTATCATTAAAATGCCAAACTATTTCATGAGATATTTTAATCCGGAACTGGGAATATTTTGAGGGAAACACACTTTTATTGCTTCTCTATATTTCGAACAATAGGTAATAATGAGGGTCCAACGATCAAATTCGAATGTTTTGGCGATATTGCAAAATTATTAGGAGCTGTTAACTGATTGTTTCTTCGAGACAGTAGTAAATCACTCCGATTTTCGCTTTTTGAGTCTATACGAGTAATGCTGATTTCGATAGTGATTGGAGCGTCAAGATAATAACATGCGAATATTTTAAAGAGAATATTAAAAATATTTTGAAGATTCACTGTATGTAGCAGCTTATTATTATGAACAACATTGCCTTTAAAGTGTTCACTCGTGATATCGCGTAAACGCTCTGTAGGCGAACGAGTAGGTATTCCGAGAAATGTTTTCAAATCCAAAGCAAAATTTCAGGAGTAAACGACATAAAACACTTCACTCATGCTGGTAGCTTTGCGATAAATTCATTTCGCTGCCAATGAAATGAATGAACGTTTGGCAAACATAGCCACAATATGAAATGGAAATCTGTTGAACTTTCGGCTTCCCGACCGCTTTCTGGCAAATATCTGATATTTGGAAAGGATCACCACATGAATCACGAGAATTCAGTTACCGATCTATTCGAGAAGAAGGTTGCCTAATTGTCATTCATCGCCGTATGTTCATCGATTTGATGAAATGATCCGTTAGGGTGAAAAAGGGGAAGTATAATGTTGTTTGAAACGAGAGATTTCCTCTTGGAAAAATCGAGATGAAAGAAGGTTCATTCGAGAGAAAGATAATTGAACATAAACATAATTAGGTATATTTCTTTGCCGATCATAGCCCCCAGAATTCGAATATACAGGGTGTTAGTGAATAAGTGCGACAAAAAAGAATGACAGTTTGGTATATAACTTTTGTCCGCAATTGATTCGTTTTCCGAAATACGGGGTGTTAAAGTTTTTCTTAAAAACCGACTAATTATTTATTGCTCTGAAACCGGTAGAGATATGCAAATGAAATTTGGTGAGTTTCAAGAAGTAGTTATTGCGCATTTTTTGACATGCAATTAAGAATTTTATGTTCATCATTGGCGCGCATACGGGTAATTATCTCATTTTTTTTTTAAGAAAAAAATAGTACGCCACTGAAATATTTCATTTTTGAATTCCTCGTTCAATTTGTAACAAAAAATCTCTCCTGCTTTTTTTTCGTATGGGGTGCCGTTTTTATGCAAAAAAATTAAACATCTTAACGCGTATGTGTCATTACTTTAATACACTATCTAGTAGCGATGCTAGTAGGCTACTATCAACATTTTGTTAAATACGAACATTTCAACGAAATGTCAAATTGGCGTTCCTTCAGTTTCAAGCTATTAGTTTGGTATAACATTAATGATAATAAGTAATTAATTTTTCTTTTATCGAAAAGAATGGAAAATTATACAAATGCGGAATTGTCAGACATGCATTTTGTCTATGGTCGAAGTAATCGAAATGGTCGGCAAGCTCGACGATCGTATGCTCAGTTGTATCCAGGACATAGGGTACCCCATCACACAATATTTGCTCGTCTTCACCAACGTTTGCGCGAAAATGGTACATTTAAGAAACAAACGGCTGACTGCGGGTGCCCTCAAGAAGTACGAACTGTGCAACTAGAAGAAGCAGGTATCGTGTTGATTAGTCACCTGAAACAAGTAAACAAGTACTCGAAAAATGGCCAACATACTGATTGTAAGCAACTCCACTGTATTTAAAATTCTTAAAGAACAGCGATTGTATCCGTTTCATATTCAACGGGTGCAAGCTCTACTACTCAGAGACTTTTTTACGCGCCTAGTTTTTTGCCATTGGATTCTTCATCAAATCGCTCAAATTCCTAATTTTTTAAATGGCGTTTTGTTTACTGACGAGGATAATTTTGGACGACAGTGTATACGAAATTTCCATAACAATCACCTCTGGGCTGGAATCTTTGGAGCTCATTTTCAGCATCAGTTTTCAGTGAATGTATGGCTTGGGGTACTTGATGATTATTGAAGCGGTCCATATTCCCTCCCACAACGACTAACAGGAGACTCTCACCTTAATTTCCTACAGAAAGAGTTACCTGTTCCTCTACAGCTGAGAGAACACTTCTGTTTCATGCACGATTGTGCACCAGTCCATTTTAGCATCATTATATGTAATCACTTAGATACAGTATATCCAAATCGTTGGATAGGTAGGGGAGGTAAGGAACATCGGCCTGCTCGATCTCCGCATTTAAATCCTCTAGATTTTTGCATTTAGAGTTTTCTTAAGTCATTAGTTTATTCCACTCCCGTCGAAAATGTTGAAGGCTTGAGGAATCGAATTCTAGCAGGCTGTGAGGCACTAAGAAATACACCAGGAATATTTGCGCGAATACTTCAATGAGGCGAAGAGTTGAATCTTGAATTTGTTGTAGCTTTGCGCCTATTCATTCATGAGTGTTATTTTCTGTTATTGTTCTGGTTTAACGTTATTGTATTAGATAGTTCTTGATGATGTATTAAAGAAATGAAAAATACACGTTGAGATGTTTTATTTTTCTGCATAAAAACGGCGCCCCATACGAAAAAAAGGCAAGAGAGATTTTTTGTCACAAATTGAACGAAGAATTCAAAAATTGAGATCATTACCCGTATGCGCGCCAATGATGAACATAAAATTCTTAATTGCATTTGAAAAAATGCGCAATACTATCTCTTAAAACTTATCAAATTTCATTCGCATATCTCGACCGGTTTCGGAGCAATAAATAAATAGTCAGTTTGCGGACAAAAGTTATATAGCAAACTGTCATTACTTTTCCATGCAGAATCACCCCCTGAAGTTTGTCGCACTTATTCCCTAACACCCTGTATATGTATATATATATATATATATAAATATATATATATATATATATATATATATATATATATATATATATAATATATATATATATATATATATATATATATATATATATATATATATATATATATATATATATATAAGGTGTCACTATCCGCCCAACCTCAGCTGATCTGCTCAGAGCCGTAAGGAGGCACAGGCAATTGCTGGATGTAATAAACATTTGAATAAGGTGGGATGTTGGATCGCTTGTTTGGTAAATGTACGGAGAGAGTCTGAGAATTCATTGTAGGCTACCTGAACATACGGAGATGTAGTGATGAAAACAAACGAACCTCGATAGAACCAAACTGGTAGATAAAGTCAGAACTAGTAGATGAAGTCAACTCACTTTGAAACACTTAACAAATCACAATTATCAAAAAATCAGTTGTAAGGACACACACAAAAACATTATTTTATTGAAGATAATTTCGATGGTCATTGTGACCCAGTGATCCAGAATGACAGATAAACATTGTTGCCAGGTAGTGTTTTCATTTCAAGATTCTCGCACGTGCCTCTAGCTCGGAATTAGAAAGTTGTCAACGATCGAACGTTTATCAGATTTGACTATTGTTTTCTGATTGGCTGGCGAATGAAAAATCTTACTTAGCAACCAATTAGAAAACAGTACGCGATGTGCAAGGGAAATAATTTGAACATTCTTGTCTTTCCCTCTTGCATATCTCGTCGATCCACACAAGATGTATCGAGGTGCACCGGCGGCTAATCAGGTTGACGAGAGTCTTATTCATGTCTGAAGCCTAAAACCGTTTTTTTTTGTCGAATGCCTTTTCCGGTATAAGTAACTTAGTAATTAGATGGAATATTGCGGAAAACAATCAACTAAACATCCGCGATGGGATGGTGTGCATATTAATTCGGACATAATCGTAAACGCAGGAGGTCTGAGATATCATTTTCTGTGTCTTATTACTCATTATCATCTTCAGGACAGCTATTCTAGCTCCGCGTGCAGACCACCAGGGGTGTTTGGGTGCGGGCGGCTCGGCTCACGAAAGGTGACATGTGAATAATCTAAAACTTGAATAACCCATTTTTGATTTGATATCTGAAGCCACGCAACACCGAGCGCGGCTACTACTTGGTTGGGTGACCACCTGCCAAGGAAGGTGCGCGTTAATAATGTCCCGAACAACTGTATCGTATCAGCATATTCGCAGCTGCAGGCATCATATCAATGAGCACGAGATATGACGTGTTCATAGATGTTGAGCACGTTAAAGAACCCTACCTCTGAAACAATAGAGGCAAGATTTCCGGTTGGGTGGAGTATGCTCACCGGCGTCGGTGTTTAGCCCTGTCGCAGAAATAGGCCGACGTTAAATAAAGCAATAAAATAAAATATGTATCGATATAATACTATTGGTTATAATCCAATTTTCTCATTAATAGAATGGAAATTGTCTTCCTACCTTTCTCAAATAACAAGATATTTGTTATATAGTATTATTAGTTTCATCTCCTTTCACCATGTAAGTATTTCCATGCGCCATATTGTATGAACTTTGATGTGACTCCATACATGATGTTCATTTAAATTTTTTCGTATTGTAGATTCTCGCCCTTCGACTGAAGATGAATTTTTCAAAAACCCGAGATGTCTCAGAGTATCACTCCTACATAAATATTATTATTATTTTCCAATATATTCATAATTTTTTAATTCCCCGTATGCCTTTACACATACGAGGTTCGTTCATTCGTCTCAGTTGATAAAAGTTAATTTCTCTCCAACTCATCTAACTCATCATTCTTTTCCTTTTTATAATTTGAGAAAATTAGCTGATAAAACGAACAAATTTTATGTCAGGTAGATTAATGAACGTCGACAATTTGAGAATAAATTGTGCAGGCGCTTATATGCAAGGGTTCGTTCGACAGTGGAGAATCCACATATATTGTGTTGAATGCTGAAACCAACTCTTCCCACTGATCAGATATTATTATTTACTCTGCCGTAATTTTATCGATTTCCACAAGGTCACCGCTTACGAGATTTCTATGTATAACATCCCCGAATTCGAATAGCCCTGTATAGGGTGATAACAAGCCTGTGGAGATGTTTTCTTTTACTTTCACGGTTTATTTACGGGTTTGTTTACTCCTTCCCCCAAATGAGGGATTGTCCCGAGGTAAGTTATCGAGAGAATGGGGTTACTAGAACATTGTTTGAAGAAAATATAAACAAGCGAAATTGTTTGTCATTCCCAGCGTAAACGGACAAAATGCACGTAAAGATATATATCCGAGAAAATTATTTTTCCTTCCCAAGTGCCTTCCAATATCAACAATCGATCATTTCCGTTATTCGCCTCGCAGCAACAAGTCTATAAAGGTCAGCCGTCACAGACAAAACGTGGATAATTTTTCAGATAATAATCACTCACATTGTGACAGTTCTCTTAAAATGAGTATCCAACGGTTCTTTCTGAAACCAGGGAGATCATTTTAACACAGGGATGGTGTCATAGCGAAGTAGAGTTACTTTGGAATTCAATACTTATAACATATATATATTCTTATTTCAGGAATGGTGTTACATCATTATAACAATTAAAATGTCTACTTTCGAAAAATAAAATAGTACTGAAGATGCCTCCCGCCGGTGACGAAACGTGTACATAACTGAAAAACTTTTCTGATTTTTCTACGAATCCTAATACCCAAGAACACTTCAAAAAATATATATTTATATATATATATATATATATATATATATATATATATATAATATATTCAGGGTCTGCTGACCAGAAATCACAAATGAGCGGCTTGCTTCTGTTTGTTGACTCCGTTGATTTGTCGTTTTCTATCATGTGTTGTTCATCCTTGCACTTCTCCACCGTACTGCTGAGGGCCGAGAGCCGAAACACGTGTCTACGGTTAGTACTTTTCTCTGAGGGCTATGTCCATTAAATTCCTCCCATTTTGTTTTTAACAGTCCCCTCGATATTACTCTCTTTCATATTTATATATATATATATATATATATATATATATATATATATATATATATATATATATACATATATATATATATTGTTATGATGATGTTTAATTATGATTGTATTCAAATCAAATCGAACTATGCTTTATTGTCAGAAGAAAGTGGTCTTATCGACAAGGACGTTAAGTAAATACATATTAAAACAGAAAAGTAAAACATTAAAAACTAAACAATAATAATAAGAACGACAAAACGACAAATGGTACGGGTACAAACTGATTAAAATTTGTATAATTAAAAAATTTAAGAATTAAGAAATGTAAAATAATAAGAGGGTACATTCCCAAGATGCAAACATATTAAAATAATTCCTTAATGAAGGGGCTAGTGTAGTTCACTATAAACGAAAAAGTTCACAACTAAAAAATTCCTCTATATTGTAGAAAGGATGAATGTATAGTAGTTCTTTCAGTTGTTTTTTGAATAATGCCAATGCTTCAATTTCTCTTAGGTTTAATGGTAAGCAATTATAAATTTTTAGCCCGTTGTAGATGATAGGTTCTTTAGCAACATTACTTTCAGGTATAGGTAATGGTAGTCTATTTTTTTTATTGTATTTTATTTGTTATGTATGATTATTATCATTATTTTTTAATATTCATTTCATTTTATTTTTTATGTGCTTTTTAAATGCTCATCACAACAATAAACTCCGGCTATGATATTCTTACCCTTTTTTCAATATACCTATTCCCAGCTCAGTCGGTACGCCTATGGAGACATGATCATCTCTAGTTCTTTTTCTTGAAGTCAATATACTGTTCTATGGAAATATAGCTTGTAATATGATCAAAAGATGAATAATGAGTCCAGAAAATAATCAAATAATTGTTCTTAAATTACCTATGCCTATCTTAAATTACCTATGCCTGCGATATCTACTTTATTTGTATACAGGGTGTAACTGAATAAGTGTAAAACATTTAAGGAGGTGATTCCTCATCGAAAAAAAGATAGGATCTTTCATATAAAGAAACTTCATTGGAGCATCCCTTGTTAAGATACAGCCCCTTAAAGGGGGTACATAAAATTTGTATAACAATTTTTTTCACAAGCACTGAAAAAGTTACAATATTGAAATTAACCTGACGTTTTGTACTACCAAAAGACACTTAGCCAGTAATTTATTTGGTTTACCCCATGGTTGTAAGGGGTGAAAACGCAACCCCTAAAATGTATTTCCAATGTAACTTTTGTCTTATTGTTTGTTTACCATTTAAAATTTATTTCCGATAGCCTGTTTCATTCTAAACAAAAAATGTCTCTTGGGTTTTGCCCAAAATAAACCAGTAAGCAGCAAAACATTATTTTACGAACAACTCAGAGATACATCGTCATAAATGCGAAAATACGAAACTAATCTATCTAGTAGGTCGCTATTAGCGATAGTGACAATTAAATTGGTATGACGCTGTCAGTTTGGGAATTTTCGAAATTGAATTAATACTAATTGTGTGTTGTTGTTCTGTTCTTAATTTGTTACTTCAATAATTCACTTGTTAATAAAATGGCATACACAAATGAGGAAATGGCTGATATCATTACGTTTACGTCGTCTGTCTGGGTTAGAAGCTTCTAGAAGAATATGCTGAGAATGTATCCTCAACGGCAGCATCCTTCACATAGAATATTTGCTCGACTTCATCAACGATTACGAGAATATGGTTCATTCGACAAAGAACGCAGGATTGTGGTCGCCATCGAGAAATACGAACACCACAGCTTGAGGAAGCAGTACTTAATTTGATTGAAGAACAACCTACTACCAGTACTAGAAAGATTGCTTTCCAGCTAAATGTTGATCATATGACGGTATTTGAATTTTAAAGGAACAACTCTTTTACCCTTACCATCTGCAACGAGTACAGGCACTGTTACCGAGATTTCCGAACCGTCTTGAATTTTGCAATTGATGCTGGAAATGATTAGAAGAAATTGTGACTTTTTTTGAAGACGATAGAATTCACAGACGAATGTAGTTTTTCGGACAAGATTATTAATTTTCATAATTACCACATATGGGCTGATGAAAAACCCTCACGCTATTGTCGAAACTAGCCATCATGAACAGTTTCTCTTTAACTGTGGCTCGAGTTATTGGGGATGATTTAATTGGGCCTCATTTTCTACCTCCTCGATTAAATGGTGAGGCATACGTTCAATTTTTTAAGAGAAGTGCATCCAGTAATTGCTGGAGGAAGTTCCTTTGGGCGTCAGAGGGGATATGTTTTTTATGCATGATGGGGCTCCCGCCCATTTTAGTCAAGTAGCACGTCAGCATTTAACTGAAACATATGCAAATCAGTGGATAGGTCGAGGAGGACACATAAATGGCCCGCTCCGATCCCCGGATCTCAATCCTCTCGATTTCTCTATTTGGGGCCATTCACAGCATTTGGTATATCTATTCCCTGTTCGCGATGTAGAGGACTTTAAGAAACCGCATCATCGATGCGTGCAGGGTAATCAGAGAGACTCCAGGAATATTTGAGCGAATACGTGGCTCAATGCGCCGACGTCTAGACGCATGCGTAATGTTTGAAGGTAGACATATTGAACATTCACTCATGATTTCTACATGTTGTGTGTTTTGTTATTAATAACTTAGTTTTGTTTATTACCCTTTAATCGTTTAATGCAGGTACTAACTTCACAAAATAACAATAAATCCAGTTCGCATTTATGACGATGTATCTCTGTAGTTGTTCGTAAAATAATGTTTTGCTGCTTACTGGTTTTTTTTTTAAAAACCCAAGAGACATTTTTTTTTGTTTAGAAGGGGAAACAGGCTATCGGAAATGAATTTTAAAGGGAAAAAACAAATAATAAGACAAAGTTACTTGGAAATAAATTTTGGGGTTGCGTTTTTTTCACCCCTTAAAAACCATGGGGTAAACCAAAAAAAATTACTGGCTAAGGTCTTTTTGGGTAGTACAAAACGTCGGGGTTAATTTTCAATATTGTAATTTTTTTCCAGTGCTTGTAAAAAAAATTGTTAACAAATTTTATGTACCCCCTTTAAGGGGCTGTATCTTAACAAGGGATGCTCCAATGAAGTTTCTTTATATGAAAGATCCTATCTTTTTTTCGATGAGGAATCACCTCCTTAAATGTTTTACACTTATTCAGTTACACCCTGTATAATATTCAGCCAATGAAAATGAAAATGTCAAATAACTTGCTCATGCACAATCAATGAACTTGCAAATAAATGTTTGTAGGTTATACTAAGATTATGAGAGTAAATAAGAATGAAAGTTCAATACGGTGAATAGGTGTTATTAAATAAACCGTAAAAAGTGTTTGCCCGAATACTCTCACTTTATTTTGTTTTGTTGGAAAAAGTACCTTATGTTCATTCCGTTGGTGCACTCTCGCAAATCCTGGCTGTGTTGTGTGGCTATTGGAACTGGATGCTTCGCTAACGTTGGGTCCCTTTGCTGTTGGTTGCGTCATGCATAGGAAATCTCATGTGATTTGGAGGTAACTGGTTTTTTTGGTCGATTCCCAGCCTGGTGGTTTCTTGATTTGGTTTGACTTGTCTAATAGCAGATATACTCATGTTGTTATTGTATTTTCGTTGATTTTTGGTGATCAAATTTCCATCACGGCTCCTCCAAAATTTCTTTTTTTTCGATCTTATTTTTTTCCGTGGCAACCATCACTTTTGTTTTTAAACACTAATTTTCAGTTTTACACTCTTTTCGAAACACCTTTTTTATTCTAAACTATGATAATTATTTTATATACAGCTTTTATTCCTATACATATTTTTTTATTTATCTGAATTCAACCGCATCGACCTCGCAGGGTCATTAGCATTGGTACATGGACATACAATTTTATTATATCAGGTTCATTACATTGATCTGTTGGATATACTGGAAAACACTTTTCGAGTCACTGGTTAGCGAGGTTGTTCCTTCCTGGTGGTATTGTGGGCAGACGAATAGGTGCTCAACAGATAGTGGTGTGTTACATCGTTCACAGCGTCTTGGTGTCTCTCTTCAAAAAATATGCTGGTGTGTGAGTTTGGTGTGTCCAATTCTTAGGCGTGTTAGGATCATCCTGGTGTTTTCTGACTGAGTCCAGAGTAGTTTGGATTCTTTATGTGTGGGTTTATTTTGTACAATTTATTTGTAATCATTGTCTGCCATCTCTTTTCCATAAATTGTTTATATCGATTTTATTTGGCTGTATAAGTCTCGATATGGTGTTTTTTTGACTATTTTGCTCCTGGATTTGAAAGGTATTACGAGCCATATTATCCCCCCCTTTTACTATTTCAATTTTTCCCTCTTGATACAATTTACTTAGGTTGACTTTGTTGCAAAAGGGGTGCCTAGGGTAGAGTTGTCATTTCTTCTATTGCACTCCAGTGAATCTGTGAATAGCACAGTGTTTCCAGGCACTCTCTGCCTTCAGTATTGCTTGTGATATCACATGTTACAAGGTTACAAGTTTGTGAGTTGGTAGCATTCACAAGTGTATTCACTGATTACAGCTGTACTCAGTCCTTCTTCGTTTTGAAACATCAGTATAAATGTGGGTTGGGGAGTACTTAAGGGGTCCTTTGAAAGAGTTTAGTATAAGGATAGTGGAATCATTTCGGGGGTTTTAGGGTTTGGTGTTACTGCCCTCTTAAAATTTTCCCATGTAATCTTGCTGAATGCTTGCCCTTCCGCGACTGTGATTGGCAGACTGCAGAAAATGGGTATACAATGCTCACTTGGAGAAAAAAAAAAATTGCAACTGCTATAAACCAGGGTTTTATGTATATATATATATATATATATGTTTTTATATATATATATATATATATATAAAATATATTAAACAAGGGGGTTCGGATAAAAAAAGCTTTGGGGAGTTCAGGGGGCCGACGTAAGGTGGGTAAGTGCACCACTGCTGCCAACATATACAATTATTTAATTGTTTTTGTTTTAATTCTGGTTCCTCTTGATTGTAAGTTTTTAAACGCCTTTTTATTTTTTGGTTGAACCTAAAAATTGTTGATCAATAACTAGTAGTATTTAATTTATCACAATTTAAAGACAGTAGTAGTAATTTATTTCGTAGTTATACAAATTTGATTCCATAACTTTTCACTCATTTCCAAAGATAATTACTGATACCATGTGAAAGGATATTTCTGGTTTCCATTTGTTCTTTGGGCCTTAAAAAACATTCTACAAAAAAAATTGATTATTTTGTACTTTCATTTTGTCTTTTGGGGCGCATTCAAAGAATAGATCTATTCTACTCTTCGAATTTTGATAATAAGTTCTATAAAGTTGGATGGAGGTTTCGCCAAACCCCTTTTTTTTTATATATATATATATATATATATATATATTATATATATATATGTATAGACCAAAGGGATTAATGGGGCATTTTTTTATAATGACAGGGCATTATGAATAATGACAAGTCAGATCGGCCAAAGCGATTAATTATTACCTCAACTTCATCATTTATCATAGTGTCTGGGTCACTTTTCATATTATTATAGTTTGAAAAATGTATCCTCAGATAATAATAAAAAATAATTGTTAATTCAAAATTAGATGCCAAGGTGGCAAAATTCAAACCAAACATACTACATTGTTTGTCTTTTCTCAGGGTTATACACTTGTGTTTGGAGTTTTCTAAAATATTTCCATTTTGGTATCCATAGTTTCTAGTTTTTTGTGTTAGTCTTAGTTATATCAAGACTCTAGTGAATGGTGTATTTAAATCTTAAGACAATATCAATTGCGAAAACGCACTTTGGAAGGAGACAAAGTACTTCTAATTTCTTACAAAAATATTCTTCGAAGTTTCTGGACAGCCTAATGAAGTCATCAGGAATTTTTTTTATGAATTATTTTGAAAAAAAACACATTTTTGTGAATGTTCGGATTGAATATAAAACTAAATAAAAAATATTTGATCTTAAAAAAAACAGGATGATGTGAAAATGAGTCTTTATCACCTACTATGCATATATAGTCCTCTTTTCTATATGTATGAATAATCTTCTATGTTGAATTTTTTTCTTTCTCTTCTTCACTCTCTTTTTTGTTCTCATTTCTCTTTGAAGGTTCTTTTTCCCTTTCTTTTTTTGGAACGATACAGTAAGATTTTGGAATGAACTGTATTCTTCAAGAGTCCTCATCTGTCTATAGACTCCTCAATCCTAGGTTGGTCTGCCCCAAATTACGTTAAATCAATTTTCCCTCAGGAAAATGGCAAAACACTCCCAATATAAGTAAAGGCTTATACATACTCTTGTACAAAATGTCTGAGACTCCATTAAATGAGTAAATAAAACAATAATAAAAAGAATAATTCTTGTTGAATGAGCACGTATCATTCATCAAAACTGTATGAATGATTCCCGATTTTTGTGAATCTTCACACACATTACATATAAAATTAATTTGATTCAATAATAAAATATGTTGATATAATTCTAGATAAAGATTCAATTAAAACAATGAGTCAAAATATTTTGAAATGAATTTCACAGTAATGGAACTCTTTTTTTTTATGTATACAAAAAATAACTGGAGATTTATAGAAGTTCAAAGTTCAAAGTTAATTTAATTTATGATTTGAAAAAATCACTTTGGATAGAGATTTCGTAGGAAATCAAATATAGTATTCAATTCAATATATTAAAGATTCTGGATTTCACACACAATATTTTATCAAACAATTTCTAAATTCAGATTAATAATTTCCAATTTATTTGCGGTTTTCTTAGTGATTCAGTTATTATTTTTAATAATTAAATACCTACTTTTCTCTGGCGCACTGATTCTAGATAAAACATTTTTTCGTTCCGATATTTTTAAATATAAATTTCAACTATTTATATTCAACCAGTAAGACTGAATTTTAATATGACTACATACTTCGAACTGTGTACTGACTTTTGCCTTGACTGACTAAATTCAGGTGAGTTGAATGAGCGTGAATTAATAATTTTCTGGCTTTATATACCCTTTCATTTTCTATCGTATCCCACACGATTATTAACTCCTTCATATGTCTGGTAAGGATGACAAGGTTTATTATTTTCCATGAGTCTAATTCATAGACATCGCCGTCCTCGATGAGTAAAATACAAGACTTGTTTTTCTGATGTTGAGATTTTCATCTCCTGATTTATTACATCCGCTGATATGTTTATCCGCAGTCCATCGGCTGCACACATCTGATGGGAATCATATTTTCTAAGATTTTTTATCACGCGGCGATTACTTATGGTCGTTTTTATACATTGAAATGCGCGTTTTTAATTCTTAGCGGAAGACATGTTTTTACTTCCAATCGCTGTAATAAATCTTAGAAATTCATTATCTGATTCTCAATCAGTTTTTATCAACCAGGATGGAATCATATGTGTTGACGGTTCATAAAGAACATTTTTATTAGACCTCATGCTTTGCATTATTATCTCCATGTTTATTAGTTAATGGTTTTTAACCTCATGTGATAGCTATTTTCTTCTGCATTTTCGACTTCTTAGGATGGATTATTTGGTAAAATAACTTTTTTTTTTGAGGTGGCCACTTCTACATAAATAAATTCGTTATATCTAAGTATGTATCGGGTTATGACAACTTTTCGTGCGAAACTGTATTTACTTATAAATATTTTTTTGATATTTCTGATGTGTTAAGAGCTTCGAAGTATGCGACTTCATCTACTAGGTCTACTAGGTAAAATTGTCGTTATTGCAGCGAAATAGTTTAAATACGTATCGCCGGTAGCCTCTAACGAATGTTAATGAGGATTCTCAGACTCTCTTTTACATTTCTCAAAAATCAGTTCAAAATTCCACATATTTAGATGTTCATTGCATCCTGCAACTGCCAGTGGTTGCTTACGGCTCCAAGCAGTTTAGGTTAGGTTCAGCGAGCAGATGATTCCAAAATATGGTTGAATTCTCCTGAATTGGTATTCTTGATGAGTATATGACGACAACCGATGGAATAGAGGTAACGTCTTTTATGTGTGACTCTAATCTTGATATTTGCTGGAAAAGATCCTCCTTCACTGCCAAACGCTATTATAAGAAAGGGTAGGAATTGTGAATGTGGAATGCTCCTATATTTCACGAGAGTATACTAACATATGGATGGGGTAGATCTTATAGATAGTTTCATAGAAACTTATCAGATTATACTGTCCAAATTCCGGGTGAAGAGGCAAACTGTTTATTGAGGGGTTCAATTAGCAGCTATCAAACGATGAAAAAACATATTTATGATAGGAACGTAACCCTTCAAGTACGTTCAGTAATGCCCTAATTCAGACAGTTTAAGGCTAAGAAACTTATTCCATCAGAAAAATTTAAATGCTTTGAAAAGGTTGAAACCTTAAGCTCTTTTAAAATATATATATATTATATATATATTTATATATATATATATAAAACCCTAGATGTTTTGTGAAACCCAGAATTTGACTTCAGAAAAATCGCGTTTTTTATGATGGTCCATCGTACCCCAATTTCGACAGATTGCGTTAAAGGGTTTGATAAAATTCGACCCGAATGCAAAAGCTTAGTTCGACATTTTATTTATTGGATACATCTGAAGATTTAACAATATGAAGAACAAATAGTGTGAT